>JARCZZ010032734.1:0-66824 GCA_030323915.1 Brotogeris chrysoptera
GAACCAGCAGCAGTCAGGAAAGACCTGACTGAAATAAAAGAAAGATCAACAAAATTGTGTTTCATTATTTACAGCAAGGGAAGGTTTTTTGTTTGTTTGTTTTTAGAACTGGTATTGCAGTTTGAGCTTTTCCTTCACGAGATTAAATGGTCAGAACATGGTTTGATTAAAGTTGGTGGAGGTTTGATAACTATGATAAGGAACATGAGGATTTAGTGGAGCAGAAGATACCGATTTAGGCATGGATCAGTGTGTCTTCTTGTTTATAGTTCTGAATCTGACAATGGCAAGGTCATGTGGTGTACGTTTTGAAAAACCTTAGTATGTGAGCAGGTGAGTTAAAGATAAAAAAAGAATTACTCTGAAAAGGACTTCTGTGCATCTACTCCATCCTCCTGTTCAAAGCAGGGCTAACTTCAAGGCTAGATGAGGCTGACTGGGGTTTTGTGCTGAGTTTGGAAAACATTCAAGGATAGAAATTCCATTACTTCTCCGGGCTGCTTCATTCAGTGCTTAACGACACAGTGTGATTTTTTTTTTTATTTTTTTTTTTTTTTTTTTTTCCCTTATATCCCATCAGAATTTCTCTTTTTGTGTCTTTTACTTCTTGTTCTTTCTCTGTTCACCTCTGCAAATAGTCTGGCTTATGTTCAGCTTGTCCTCCAGCTTTCTGCGGTGTTGCTCCTCAGCTGTTCAGTGCCCAGCCAGTGCTGCTGTACCAGGTGTGCTCCGTCTGAGGTGCAAGACTTTATTGTCCTTTAATGAATTTCATGAAATTCCTATCAGCTCAGTCCTCCAATCTGTCAAGAACCTTCTGGGTGGCAGCACTCCTTTTCTGTATATTGACTGCTCCATCCGGTTTGATGTCATCTGTGAACCTGATGTGGGTGTATTCTGATTCATCATCCAGGTTGTTAATGAAAATGTTAAAATAGCATCAGCCCCAGTATTAACCCTGGAGGAGCCACAACTCTTAACTGACTGCTGGTTATGTTTTGGTCCTCTGAGCCTGAAGGTCCAGCTGTATTCTACTCAGGCAATCCAGACCTCCCAGTTTGGCCACAAGAATGCAGTAGGTGATTGAAAAACTTGCTAGAGACCAAATGATATTAACTGCTCTCACTTCCTCAGCAGAACCCATCGTTTTATGACAGGAGATAATCATGTAGGTCAAGCGTATTTTGCCCTTGGTAAATCATTTCTGCCTGCTCTGATGTACTTTCTTGTCCTTCATATGCCTGGAGGGGATTTCCAAGGGAGTTTTGGTCTGTCATCACCCCAGGTACTGGAACAAGACCCACCAGCCTGTAGTTCCTCAAACCTTATTTCTTGCATGGATATGTAGCTCCTGCTTTCTCTAGTTACTGGGGAAATCCCCTGGTTACCGTAACCTTTCATTAAAGGAGATGGTCTAGGGTGAGGCATCCCTGCCCCTGGCATTGGGGTTGGAACTTAAGGTCCTTTCCCACCCTAACTATTCTACTGTGCACAGAACAATAGTTCTAGCTCTAGTCTTCTTTTATTAGATTGCTGCTCAGTTACAAGCTGCATAAGTCTGATTGAGGTAGGAGTCTGATTTGCATTTGTCTTGAAATTTTGATTGGGTGAAAACTTCTCTTGTGTGAGATATGTACTTACAGAGCCCCCCCAAACTGTCTTGAAAACTGCTAGTTGCTCTTCTCATGCAGATCTGTTAAAAACTACCATTTTACCAGTGTATCAGGAGTACTGTAAAGCATACCCCCTTATGGCTGCCACCTGCCATTCCATCGAGTTGTAGTTTTCCTTTAGGTCGTCGACAGTCACTGGGTATTCAGAATATTATTTATTATAAAAACATAAATAATATGTTTTCCAACCAGGAAAAAAGTTGTGTAAATGGTATCCAGTATTTTATATTAAATATCGTAAATCTTACGTCACACGGTATTTTAAAATCATCAATAAACAGTAATATATTAGAGCATTTTACCGTTGAACATGCTTTGAGCACTAATATTCTTGTGTCCTTACTGTCATCTTTCAACTTGGACAGTTGAAATTAGTTGGGTACCATGTTTTTTTGGTCTATAGCTTTATTATTAAGGATGTACTTTACTGTGCTACTTTGCTAGGGTTGTGCTTACTGAAGGGAAGCATTATGAAGCAAATACTTCATTTTGAAACCAAGTATTTATCAGTATAAGCAAAAAAGCCTGAAGTTGGCTTTTAAGATGTAAATTTTAAGCCAAACTGCAAACTGTTTCTATTTTATAGTTGTTTTCTTTATGTGGTATTGTCATGAAAGGTGTAGTAATTCAACTGAATAATTATGTGATTTTTCTGTGCTATAATATTAAATGTAAAAAACGTGTATTTTAAGGTTCTTTTAATAAAATTTAAGTGAAACATATACTTACATAACGTGCGTTTGTGCTTTTATTTTGTTACTAAACTTTTTTTTTTCCCCTTGTGCTTTCTCTATACTGAAGCAATCAAGCTATTTGTATGCTGGAGAGACGAGAGAAACCCACTCCAGATATGTTTGGAGAGCTACTACAGAATGCCAGCACAATGGGAGACCTACGAAATTGTCCAGTTAGTATCTTTAGTTTTCCTTGGGATGGGGGGGGATGAGAAGGGTACAGAAAGGACACAAGAGGTTTAGTGTATGACACTGGTATGTACTTTTTAATGTAAGCATTTTCAAGGTTCAGCTCATCATGATAAAGAGTTTTCTTGGTGTTTGAATTCAGTGCCTCTCACTTAAACCACTGATGTTGAGTGCTTCTTTGACTAGATGAAGTAGTGAGAAGAGGGATCGTAATAGCGTGGAAACTAAAAATGAATGCTTCAGAGAGTTTTGGGTGGAAACTAAGGCTGAATGCTTCAGAGAGTTAGAAACCATGAATAAAGGTGGTGAGAGGGAATAAGTTGGGAGTGCTTATGTTCCTCTCAAGGGGTGGCCACACAGTCCTTTCCTGTTCACATCTACTTCTGCTAGAAGTAATTATCATGTTTGCTGTTCAGCTTCACTGAGAGTTGGCCTTCAGCAGTAGGATTACATGAAGCTGCAGATATGCTGCTTTCATCCTATGATAAAAGTTCTGGTATCTTACCTAAAGAAATGGAAATGACAAAGAATTTGGTGGCTGTCTTTTTATAGGAAATGTCTGTAAGTTGATGGTGGTTTTGATTAGCTAAGCTTTTTAGAACAGAGTTTCCACAGTTCACCCAGTTTCTTTAGTGATTGTTTCTGTTGAGGCTAGTGTGCTTCATCTGTAATAATAGCATGCTGGAGGATTAATTATGGTACAATCTTTTCAGTAGTACCTGCTATGGCACATGCAGAACTTTTGCATCAGTTACTAATCATGTGTACAAAATCAGTAGTTTTGCTTAGATAAGCTTCCATCCAACTTCATTACTACCTCTTAGTTGGAATGAATTGATCTGTTGACCATACTGCTAAACCTGCAGCTTACAGCCAAAATGTTGATCAGAGTGAAAGGAAAGAGAAAAGGACTTCTGCTTCCCACTGCTGGAGAGTATCCTGACAGTGAAAGGCTTACAGACTACACAGTATATCTGCAAGATTTGTGCCAAAGGCAGGAATTTTCACAGAAAGTCTGAGGGAGTATTGGCTTGTTTTTCAGTGAGGAGTGTGGGAGAAACTGACCAGAAAGTGTAGGCTAAGTTGTGAGTGATGACTGGCATTTAACCACTTAAAAACAATTACTGCATCTGTCCAGTTGATAGTCACAGGCTGTTATTCTTAAAAATGTTCCATTCTGCTATGCAGTAAAAGTCTGACAAAATTCAGCTAAGTCTATAAAAGCTTCATGTAAATATGCATTTTTTTTCTTTAAATTGTAAGGGCTCAATTTCAAAAATAGGAGTTTGATATCTTGTTCTGCCTTTTGAGTATGTCCAGATCCAGGGCTGCAGATAAGTATGCAAGAAGAGATATCTTCACACTTTTTCACATATTGATTAATAGGTAGAGCAGGAAACAGATGCATAAATGCTGCTTCATACAATGCTACTATTAGATGCCTCACTAGTCCTCAATGAAGCAATACAGGCTCTAACAGGAATGGTTTGTGTACATGTTCCCTGGGGCCAGTGTATTTCCATTTTATCCCCCTACGTTCTGTATTGTGTAACTCTGAAACTTTCACTCTTAGTCTCCATCAAAACATTATTTTGGTTTTTGGAATATTGGCAAATAGTGGCTCATCTGAGTACAAGAAATTAAGGCATTGTATTGTTGTCTAAAAGATTCGTATGAGTCCAGCTATTTAGTAACTAAGGCATGGGAAATTTAATACGAAGACATTCTTTGTCAGGTTGACCTGCTATTTAACGGTGAGATAATCAGTATGATAAAATTGCTTACCACTACTTGCTGCCCCTTTCTTTTTCTGTTTAGGAAATTTTTCTTTTGAGATATAGCTAAGAATGGCCTTAAAGTCATGCAAGGGAAACTTCTACCAGGATGCAATATTCCTCCTGGCTTGCAGAAAATTATGATGTTAGTTAGCTGAAAGAAGACGAGAGAGAGGTTTGTTGCGGTAATCCACAGGAATGCTTGTACTTTGAATGACCCTTGCAAAATATGCGTGAATACAGTCACCTCAATATTAAAGCCTCATAATCTACATTTAAACATCATTGTCCTCTGCCTGTAAAAATGTGTCTTTCAGTGCCTTGTTGTTAAGCTCGTTTCTTTCTGTTTCTGTCAGATAATTTGTACTGAAAATCTGGATAATTTTCTAGACTGCTGTGGGGAAGAAATGCTTTATGATCTCTTCCCCGGTTGTAGTGTCAGAAATGATTATATTCAGTTGTGAAACTGGTCTCTCTGTAGAGATGAGAAACTGTTCTCAGTATGAAAATGCTTTGGTTGCTTTGGGTTTGGGGGTTTGTTTGTTGATTTGTTTTTTGTTTGTTTGTTTTTTTTTTTTCTGGAATTTTGCAGAGGTACCTTTGTGACCTGCCACAGGGCAAAAATGAACATGGCAAAGAGCCTTTGTCACAGTTGTTGTCTCGTCTCACCATGTCCCATCTCTGTTTTCACCCCTGCCACCCTAAAACAAGATAAAGCAGTGTGTACTAAAATTAAGTGATAGTTATTAATTCAGATAGCACACTTTTTTCATGATGCTTTAAGGATGCCACCCAGATCTTCCATCTGCTTTCACATTTATATGAATATGGGTCTAACTATTTGAATATGAGTACCTTGTAAAACAGCACCCAATTTTAACAGCAGAGCAGCACCTGAATGTTTTTCTGACACTGTTGTAGAAAGCATCAGTCTCTGTAAATACAATTTTTAATCTGAGATTCTGATCCAAAGAAAGTGAGTTTTCCCTTTAATTCCTAAGAATGTTTTTGGACTCTTTCATGTATGCTGGTTTATCTCTTTTTACAGAAGCCTACTTTTGCACTATGCCTTTTAATCATTATCAGCAGTATGAAAGGATCGATAATGTTTACTTTAAAACTTGAAAATACAAGGTAGTCCTGCTAGTGCTCCTCATCTGTGACATAAGAAACTCGTTATCTTGACACTGAGCATATTATCCGCTGTGTTTCACCACCACCTCTTTGGAAGCTGTACTTTTGAAACTTACACTTGTTAGTGCCTTGCCCTAACATTATAATAAGAGGATTATATTCAATGTTTTGTTTTATTTAAATCCTCAGAGTAACTGTGGGGAAAAGATCCGTATTCGTCGTGTGCTGATGAACTCTCCACAGATCATCACCATTGGCTTAGTCTGGGACTCTGACCACTCTGACCTGGCTGAGGATGTGATTCACAGTCTGGGCACTTGCCTTAAACTGGGAGACGTGAGTGGTTTTGTATTTTGACACTACTTATGAACAGTCTTTCTCACAGTAGTCTATAGTAGCGTATTGAGAAAAGTAAAAAGTCACCGCCTTTACCTTTTCGTTGTCTATAGATGGGGGAGTAGAGAGCAGATTGAAGGATCTGACCTGTTTCTCAGTGCATCACAATCTCCTGAAAATACTGGTGTAATTGCATGTTTCTTGAATTTCTGAAATTGCTGAAAATTAAAAATTACTCCACAAAACAAAGCTTGTCTGAGTAAAAAAAAAAATAATATTTTCAAGTGGAAGGAAACTTCACTGGGGTTTATGCTGTTTCTATGAAAATACGTATGTACACTTTCATTTGAATAACAGGAGTTTGTTTCTGTTTCTTTTGAAGAGAAAATGTAGATTGGGGTTGTCTGGGTTTGTTGGTAGTTTCAGTTGTTTGGTATGGTTGGGTTTTTTTTTTTGTGCTCCTTTAAGTCCTCTTTTTATTGAAGTATGTGGTCATAACACTTAACAGCTATTTATACCTGAGCAATCTGAGAGATGGTGGCTGGCACTGTGTGTTTGAATGATAGATTAAATTGAGAGTGGTATCTGGAGGTTTGTGCCCTAAAGGATTCACTTACTCTACATTAGCTGGTGCTCTAGAGCTGAACTATTGGTATAACAAATTGTAGCTGTGTCTCACTGTAGTGTTGAGCTATTACATTAAAATAATTAAATATATCTACCCACACATACATTAAAAGAATGAATTGCCAGTACTCAGTGTACCAAAATTAGTGCAAGTTAACGGAAATGTGGTTATGAAACATTGTGGTCCTTGCACAGTAAAGCAGTAATGCACTGGAAAATGAGTCCTGTGCATTTTAAAATAAAACATGGTCAACTAAATAGAAAACAGTTTTTCTCTGTGCTGACTTTTTTGACCTACAGATGTATTCAGTTTATCTTTTATGTGGCGTTGTCATGAATTTGTCTTGGCTTAAGTCAGAATAAATGTCAGCTGTTCCCTGTCAGAAATGCTTTTTCTCTACAAAACAAAGAATGAATGTTTTAACAGTATTTGATATAATCAGGCAGCATGACACAGAGAATACAGATTTTCAGAATAGAATGACACCCCAGATACTGAAAAGGTATTCTATTATTGTTGTAAATGTCTTCCATAAAGTACAGCCGCAGTCTCCCAGACTGACTTGAGTCTTGAGCATCTCTTGAGTTGGTAGGAGTCTGTTCCTGGTGTGTGTCACTGGGCTTACTTAAACACTGTTTAATTACTTAAGTATTTATTGCCTTGGTTTTTTGATCTTTAAAGTAAAAACCTGACACCTCTCTATAGTACTTGGAGGTCTTCAAACATAACAGTATGTAAAATTCTGGGCATTTTGTTGATTCTTTTCTCTCATTTTTATTAACTCCCTTCTTGTAGCTCTTCTTCAGAGTAACTGATGACAGAGCAAAACACTCGGAGCTGTATTTGGTGGGAATGATCTGTTACTATGGAAAACACTATTCTACATTCTTCTTCCAAACTAAAATCCGCAAGTGGATGTACTTTGATGATGCTCATGTTAAAGAGGTGAGAAATTAATGTTTAGAATAAGCTACTCGTGTGTAGATCCATACTGTTTTCTACAGATTTCAAGGAAGTTTGGATGTATTTCCGCTCAAGATCCTGAACTCTGTTGCACCTTTTTCTGAGCAAAGTAAAGCATTCTCAAAAAAGAATATTAGTAGTCTCAGAAGCCCTGTGCTTAGTTGTGTTGTGTTGGCTGCCTATCTTGCTTTTATGCTGTTTTTTGAAATCCTGCAGTTTGCTTGTGCACACAGCTAACATACATCTCTCCCTTGCTGACAAGCAGTATAGCTATTTGGTGCCTGCTTTTTGGATTCTTTTTTGAAGTATCTTGATGCCAGGCTTCCCTAGCGGTTGCTGCCAACAACAGATTTTCTGCTTCTGTTAGTGCTTTTTTGTCCCCTTCTCGCTAAGCATGAGGCCCTTGACAATAAAGATACCAGTACTGGAATCTTGGCACACCGTTATTACATCCCATTAGTTTGTTTGACATTATTTCACACCACTGCCCCTTTTTTCCTTCAAGTCATGGAAGCACCAAGATGAGAGAGGAAAATTTTGTCCTGTAGTCATGCCAAGCTCAGTCTTAAAGGGAAAACTCAAGTCCTTGCATTTGTTCAGTCACATTTCTCTGCAGCAAAACAAAGATAGGTACCACAGTGCTTTAGCAGGATACTTCTGCATGGTGTAAATCTGTTGGAATAGATATTCAGTGTGTTAGGTGAAACCTGTGTTAGTGCATTTGGAACAGTTTTGAGATTAATATAGCTATATGAAATATTCTCTGGCCTATCAAAATGCTTGCAGAGGTTCTGTAACAACAGAAATACACCAAAGTGGTTAGCTTTGACTTGGAAAAAAATGTTTTCGTGCTTGTCATGCTGTTGATGTATTTTATTATTTGTGTTTTTATGGATTAAGACATTTTAACAAATTTTTTTGATGGATGCAATGTTAAAACATTTTTGAGGATGAAAAGCTTTTTATGGGGGGGGGGAATCTGAAAGGGAAGGATTATTTTTCCAGTCATATTTTATTAGGAATTATAATGTGTTTAGCCAGAAGATGGTGAATACCTTGATTTTAGTTAGGTTGGTTCCAGACCTTTCTTGGAAAGTCCAGTTCACTATTGCATGTTGAAAGAGTTAATGTCAGAAGAAAATAAAACTGAAAAAAGTACGAGGGGGCATGAACTGAGCTTATTATATTTTTGTGCATTCTTTTATTGTTGTTGTTAATTCAGATTGGTCCAAAATGGAAAGATGTTGTGACAAAGTGCATTAAAGGTCACTATCAGCCTTTGCTTCTGCTGTATGCAGATCCAAGAGGAACTCCAGTGTCAACACAAGACTTGCCCCCTCAAGTGGATTTACAGCAATATAGCAGGACTTGCTATGATAGTGAAGACTCAGGTAAGCAGTGTGGACTATGTGCCTTGTACCTTTATGCTGTTATGCTGCATGTGAATTCTTCAGTTTTGGATGTGGCTTTGTTAGCAGGGGTTCTTGTTGCTTGTCAAAGCTATTCTAGAATTCTGAAGAGGACTTCTAGTGTTTCAACTTTGAACCTCTCTCTTTCCAAGACTGTGTATTGTTTGGGGAGCAATCTTTTCCAGAAAAGTTTGAAGAAAGAAGCTAAAAAAATAAATAAAGGACCTGATGAAATGGACATAGAGAAGAACAATAACTGATAACTTCAGTGACTGAGTTCATAAATCTATCATCAATCCTTATCAGAAAGGGAACAAGACCAGAGATGCACAAACACATGAAAAAAAGATTAAAGGAAGCTGCAGAGTTAAGCATGGTAGGGAAGTTAGGGAAAAGAAATATTAAGGAAATGTCATAAAGGAGTGCTTTGCTATTGTGGTGAAGGGATGTGGGGGGAAGGGGAAGAAATACCATTGAATTAAAAATAAAAAAAGAGAGAGAATCAGTGCAGCTTACCTTCAGCGTTTGGCTTGTCTTTTACTTAGATAAAGCAGCACAAGAGATACAAACTGATCTGTGGAGACTGAAGGGGAAGGGATTGGCAAAGGCTTATATGCATAGAACATGTTTACTTCTTCATTTTTCGTGGTTTTGCATTGAAAAAGATCTATAACTATAGATATGTAGCACTTAACATCTCAGAGGCCTTCAACACATTGCTACTTCCTGAATTCTTTATACTACTGGTAGTCTGTTGAATTAGGTATGTCCGAATAAGGTACTTCAGAGGTTAGAACCTGGTCTGCTCAAGATATTGGTAGTGATCTGAACAGGCTGTTGTTCTGGGTAATTGCGGACATTTAGTCACACCAGTGGGGGTTGAGGCCTCATTTAAAGAATAGATAAATTCTGAGAGAGAGATGCAATTGCAATCCAGATAAATCCAGCTCTTCTTTTCAACCAGTTTATATTCAACGGCTTTGCAAAAGGAGGTTGTTTATGGTTTTGGATGTTTGCAGAGAG
Source organism: Brotogeris chrysoptera (assembly GCA_030323915.1). Classification (NCBI taxonomy): domain Eukaryota; kingdom Metazoa; phylum Chordata; class Aves; order Psittaciformes; family Psittacidae; genus Brotogeris; species Brotogeris chrysoptera. The sequence goes on from JARCZZ010032734.1 coordinate 9,862, forward strand.
TATCCTGAATTAGAGATATGTTTATAAGTTGCCAAGAACATCAAGGCTGAGACTAAAACCAAAAATGCAACTTTTCATACAGGATTTTAGCCTGTTTATACAAGTGTAATTCCAAGAATCTTACAGCTTTCCTGACCAACAGCTAACGTTCTACGTCCTCATCAATGAATCTGTAGGGAACATCTACTGTTTCCTTATTTATGTGTTGACAATCTACTGGTAATGAAATATATCTCCAACTCTTCTTAAAGATAAATGCAAATAAAAACAGTGGTAAGATGTCAAGCAAGAAGTGAAGGTTAAGATGCATCACAATTTATAAATCTGTCTTCCTGTTCTAAACAAACAAACAAACAAAAAAAGGAAGTCTGAAGGAGGGAGAGTGCTGCTCTCTGTCATTTGTGAGCACTTCTACAAGCTTCAGATCAATGTACACAATAAATTTGCCTTGTAGTTCTGCTTTTTGATCTCCAGGAAATACATAGATAACCCTTCTACTTACTGTCTCTGCAGTATCTAGTACTGTTGTATTCTAAAATTACTTCAGGAAGCTGAATACAAATATATATATATTTAAAGGTGTTTCCTTTCAGATAAAAATCATAAGGCTATAGTGAGTAACCTGCTCTTTCGTTTCAGAAACACTTGGTGAGTCCTCAAGGCTTATTCCTGTAGTCTGCAGTGTTCAACACTGATTTTGAGAGAATTCATGAGCTACTGCAGGTTGGAGTGCCAGGAGAAAATCATACCCTATACATTTTCCTGTCAAATAGAATTATTTTCTAGCCTTGGTGATATCCAGGGTTTTCTACCCAAATACACCTTTTTCAGGTGGCCTGCATGTCTCTCACTAAGTGTAACTACAGCTGCTTCTGGATTCCTCAGTGTTATTAGATATCCACAGCCCATAATTCAGAAATGAGCAGAGATTGCTTATTCATAAGCTGTTGATCACAATATTGTATCTGAAATTTTGTCAAGGGAATCTGAAAAATGTCTCTAATCATATCCATATCTGATACTACAAATTATGGAGGACAGATTATCAGATGCTGCTATGAAATGTTGTGAAGCTAAGTGCAAACAAATCCTCTTAATGTTTTTGATTTTCTGTTGAATTAAGACTTCAGTTTACAAATCATTTTATAGTACTCAGTTCCACAGCACTGATTCTTGTTGCCTACATTCATCTTTCTTTCTGTGACTGTCATTTCAATTAATAGCTGTATTCTGTACTTCTTTAGACAATGACATCTTTTATCTATAAGGAGGTGGGGGAGGTGCTGACTTCAGAATTTGTTGGCCATCCTTAAATAGGACATCAGCTACAGGACTTACTTTTACCAAAACCATGAAGTGCCCTCAGGCTGAGTTTGCAATTAAACATAAGAATGACTTTCTTCTTGAATTTTATTTCTCCTTTAACTTCTCCAGTGTGAAACAAATATGAAATGAATATTTTATATATTCAGGAGCTCATACATCACATATGTAAAATGGCCAACTGCCTTCAAACTATGTTCAGATTTTTACTTTTATGGGCTCAAAGTGGTGGGAGGAGGCTGTCTTTTCCTCTTCTTTGAATGAGCTTAGGAATAAGTGTACTGAATTTGAATCATTTCAGTAACCCTCTTGTGCAGGGGATCAGTGCTAGCTTCTTGAGAAGGAGCAGGTTATTTTGCTTTAGTAACACAATTTCAGTATAAAGTTTTGCTAGGTAAGCTTTTGTTTCATAGTAGATTAAATGTGCTAATTACTATAACTTGTGATGTTTTTGTTACCTGTACTAACATTTTGTACTTTACTGATTTTTTAACTTTGATTTCTCCTGAAGCAGTGTATTTCATGTTTTAATTACACTTGACAGTGTTGAAAATTAATGAAGAATAATTTGTATGGTGCTGATGTGTACTTTCAGTCCAATGGGCATAGTTTTATTTTGCGTAATAAAAGGATTTGATAAATCTGGAGTTATCGGAGAGAACAAAATAAAGGTTTGCAGAAGGAATGACAATCTCTTTCCCCTTCAAAAGGAGAAGACCTTTTCCATAAGCTTTGGCACCCTTGAATATAAGTTTTTATATTTGGTACTCTGTTTTTCTGTTAAATTCTATGCAGTTCCCTCTGTTTTCTTTTTTTAGCCTTTTCTGACTTTAATAATAGCCCCAAAAGATTGAAATCTGACATTGCTTCGTTCCCTAGGGAGAGAACCTTCCATATCGAGTGATACCAGGACAGATTCCTCTACAGACAGCTATCCATATAAACAGGCACACCATGAGTCTGTGGTCAGTCACTTCTCCTCTGACTCTCAGGGGACAGTCATCTACAACGTGGAGAATGATGCAGCTTCACAAAGCAGCAGGGACACAGGTAGCAGATACTGTCATATCTTTATGATCGTCATTAAATGATTGCAGTGGATTCCAGGGGAAAATGTCTCTGTATGCAACCTATAAGAGAAGAGTGAACAATTCAGTATCCTAAATGTTTTGGGTTCATGATGAACCGTGAGCATTCATCAAAAAAATAATCATGATTTTAAATGTCTTGTTGGCTTTTGTAGACTTTTATGTAGCCAGACAAAGTTACAGGCATATTTTCTGCTATCCGCAATCGTACCTACTGTTTTTGTTACATACTTCTCTAAGCTGGTGTTTGTGCAGTGCCATTATACATTTTGATAAGTGCTGTGTGTGCTACTTGCTCATCTGCGGGCAGTTACTTCATTTCAGGAGCGGCAGCTGTCTGGGAAAGGCGCTTTCATCACCAGAATCTCATACTTGGGGACTAAGGACTTTCTATGTAAGTGGGTATTGGTAGTAGTATTTACAGCACAAGGAAGGAGCATAGGATGATTTCCTGCCTCTGCTATGGAAGCAAGTTAAGTGAGAAGCTGCAATAAGAAGACAAAATATATATATAGAGAGAGATATACATACATACATATGTATATACATACATACGTACACATATATATGTATGTATGTATATGTTCCTTCAGGCAGCTGAACACCTTTTAGTTGAAAAGAGGTTAGCTGGAACTCTGAAGGCTTAGTTAGATCTCTATTTCTCAGGCCCAGTGACCCTAGCCAGCCTGTTTCTGCATACAGTAACTCTGACATGACTTGTGAAAAAGTAGTGCATGAGTTGAAGTCAGACTTCTTAAGCATCAGAAATATGATCTGCTAAGTCTGTTTGAAAAATCACTTTGCTGTGCCTTAAGTAGACTTTCTAAGACTGTATTAGAGTTGAATCAACTGTTTGTTTCACCAGTGTGTCAACAAAGATTATACCATTTTGTCCTTTTAGTTGCAGAATAGTTCTCTCTTGCATTGTGAGTATATATGCATATTTGGTTCATTTGAAAGACTCTGTGGCACAAATATATTTCACATCTAAAATCTGGAAAAATATTTCAAGTTAATTTTCTTCAGTACTTTTTGATTCTTCATCAGAGGTCCAAGTAACTGTAATATGTGTTCTTAAATAGAAGGAGAGTACTCCCAATGTTTTGGCAAATACTTAACACTGTTTCAGTCATAGTCCAGGGTAGAGTGTGAGAAAGAAATAAGTTAGAGCAGAATTTGAGTGATGAAGAGACAAAATTGAAAATGCTAGTGGAATATTGTTTATATAGCCTGCAAAACTGGCACAGAGTTTATTTGATTAGATCTTCCCTGCAAGTCACAATGCAGAAGTTAGCAGAAAAGTAGGGTAGTAGGGGGATGGTTGCAAACATTTAAGCATGAAGTTCAGCATGTAACCTTTTGTTATGTCATATTTAGTGACTTTCTCCTTTTCTTTTTCTTTCTTTTCCTACTGATTCTATCCTGTGTTATTCCCTTCAGCTTAGCCTGTCTCTCTACGTAATTCAGTTGTCCTCATCCTCCCTGATTCAGCTTTAGCGATAGACAGTCTGCCCCCTTAGCTAGCCACCTGTCTGGGCATTTCCCCTTTTTTCACCTACCCCAAACCTTTCCAAAAAGTCAGTCTGTCAACTACTACAACTGCTCAATCACCAAATGCTGATCTGTGGGGCTATAAAGAAGCCATCCACATTGACCTGTCAACTGAGTAATTCTGGGCAAGAGCAGGATTCTTCATTTAATGGCCAATTACCCACTACAGCCCAGAAAATTATGGACTCTATCCCACATCATCCTCCAGGGAAGGACCACCATTGGGTTGTATGACCTCAGGCACCCGGTTACTTCAGAATTGGGAGCATGAAGAGTGGCTGCATAAGCCCTCTTTTGTTCCTGCCAACCTGTGCTGCTGAGAAAAAATGTGCGTATTCTGGCTGCCCTATTCATGCAACTGAGATTACAGTGGGAGGGAGTAGGAGGTGTTCTGTCTTAACCCATTTGATTTCATTCTCTTCTCTAATGTATACTTAGACATGCACACAACCCCTACAAACCCCCAAACTTTTCCTTTGAGTATTGCTGTTTGCTTATGAAGCCATCCCATCTCTGGAGGATGAGGCGTTTAGGTGATGTATTCAGCGAGGGACACCTTTGAAGCATACGATTGCGTACCCAGATAGAAATCCTGGCTTGTTATTTTAGTGAATTAAAAAAATGAGTGTAAAGTGTTAACATATATTCTTGGTATTGCAATTCCTATAACCATGCATTTGTTCCAGAGGATCCAAGTACAGACAACAAAGCCTGGTCTTGCAGACTTTTGGATTGTTGGCATCTCTTCCATGGCTATTAAATGTCCTGTGACAATACAACAAAATCTGCAGTTTATGAAAGGAGAAGAAAATATTTATGTAAAGCTAGCAGCCTTTAAATGGTTTCTGTTAAAGTACTGTAAGGATACTAACCAAGCACTCCCTACCAGGTTGAGAGCACTTTTGGGGGAAAAATGTTGAACCAGAGAAGTTGTACACTCTGAAGTGAAACATAAGGCTCTTCTGTCCTGAGGGGAGCCACTACAAGTTCTAAGATAATACTGTTCTTTCAGTCCCTGAAAGATGTGTAAGTCCATGCTGTTAAGGAAGAAAAAAATTCTCCCAAATCACTGATTTATGCTCACCTAAATGCTGCACATCTTCTGTCTTCACTGCCAACATTTCTCTTCGACTTACTTAATTTCTTTTCTTTTATGTAATTTTCTTGTTTCTAAAGAATTTGGCTACAGAATCACTTTCCACTTTGCAAATGAATAGAAATGCGAGTCTTGTGTAGCTTGCTTTTTGTTGTTTGGATTCCTTCCCGTTCATATATTGTATTATCTCTGTAGCAATTGTAGTTGAAGTGAATTATATTTTTTCAGCTGTTGAAAGTATGTTTTCGTGTGTAAAATCTATTTTAAATGTTGTTAATCTTTATGTTAATTTTTAGAGAAGGGGGAAGGCTTAGAGCAGCCAGCTCTGTAGTCTCAGGGCTGTTAATCCACTAGTGGGTAGTAGGGATTTCCCTTTCCTATCATCCTATGCAAGGTGAAAGTTGGTAATATGAAGGCTAGAAAAAAGTCTTTGTAGCTTATTCATAAATTCCCTTCTTACCCTGCATCTCTGCTTGGGACTACTCACGTGAGTAAAGCCATGCGTGTGTTTGTGCTTACAGGTTTAGGTCTGTGAATGTGTGAGAATCATAAAATTAAGAAAAGACAACAGAGAACTTGTAAATTAACAGTATTTGACATCACATTTGATGCGAGGAAATGGGGAATAAATTGTGTGCAAGAGAAAATACTGGCACTCAGGCATGTGAACTGTAGTAAAGGAGTGTTGTCGTATGTCAGCTGATCCATGTTGATGGTTTGTGTGTGTGCTCTTAGCTTGTGACAGATGCATATTAGCTGGCTTACCCTTGAGAGCCAACTGAGGCTTCTTTACTGTAGAGTAAGCTAACTCACATTACCTAGTATTTGCTACGGGCAAAGAGAGTGTAGATAAATAGTGCAGAGCAGCTGATGATGTGCAGTAATTTATTATTGAATGGTGACTCGTTCATGTGTTCATTCAACAGAGTAATGTCGAGCAAGCTGTCGTCAGGAGTTTTGTGTTCATGGCTGCTAAAACTGAAAAAGTACTCAGGCAGCAAAAAAAGTGGTGTCCTTACACTAGAAGACAAATCAGAGTCAACTTTTTCCTCTCCCTGTGGATGAGCTCTCATTAACCAGACGGGAGCTGGTTAAATATCCTTGGAGGGGCTGTATTTATCTTTTTTGACCTTAAAAACTGAACACACTCCCCAGACAAAACCAAAAACTTTTGGATACAGAAATTAACCCATACTTGCCAGTTAGCATTGGAATGTCTGCAGCTCCTAAGGAGCAGGAAAGCCCTGCCGCTGTTCGTGCACAGAACGCGCAGTCGGAAGGCTCTTGTCATCTCTACTGTGTTCTTCTGTCCTTCCAGGGCATCTGACTGACAGTGAGTGCAATCAGAGGCATGTTTCCAAAAAGGGCTCACTGGCAGACCGCAAGAGGAGTTCTAGCCGTTCCCGGCGAAAAGGAGATGAGGCTCAGTCATCAGGATACCATAGTGAAGGCAAGAGATGCTGTTTTAGTTTCAGAAATCAGTATCTCCTTACGTATGTTTTTAAGATGAATGCATTTCCCTCCTTGTTTCTTACGTCTTTGTATTTTGTCCTGTCTCTGCTTTTTTTGTGTATTTGTTTGGGGGCATTGATTGGCTGAGGGGTTTTTTTATTGTATTGGGGATGTGGGGTTGTTTTGGTTTTTACTTTCCAAAATCTGCTTGAAGATGCTGCTAGTTTAATCTGAAGCTATTTTTGTGGCTTTGCTGTCTCTCTAAACTGCAGGAGAAACCTTGAAGGAGAAACAAGCCCCCAGAACTGCCCCCAAACCACCCAGCAGCACCAGCAGGCTGAGGGAATTTAAAGAGACAGTCAGCAATATGATCCACAGCAGACCACAGCAGATTTCTCAAACCATCCAGAATTCCCCTCGTGGAGGGAGTAGTGTGGATCAGACAGAAACACGACCCTCAAAAAGCCTGTCTGCACACTCTCGAGACTGGGAAGTGGAGAGTACCAGTAGTGGGTCTAAATCCAGTTCATCTAGCAGGTACCGGCCAACCTGGAGACCCAAAAGAGAGTCTCTGAATATAGACAGCATCTTCAGTAAAGACAAGAGGAAACATTGTGGCTACACTCAGCTTAGCCCCTTCTCTGAAGAAGCAGGTAAGAGTTTGAAGAAAAAAAGCTTTATTTCTGAATGTGCGGGATTTGAAATACTCTACTATCCCATTTGGTTTAAGTAAAGTAGGGAAGTGAAATGTTGAATGTGGCATTTAGGTCAGTGGTGAGTCGTGTCCTTGAAGGCAGGTTTCTATATGGGCATTTGTGCTGCATGTATGATAATTGTTTGCTAAATTTCACATGTAAGGAAATAATAAGAGAAACATTACTGCCTTAAATGCTTAAATGGATGCATGGCTAGACTGCTAAGTATCTGGAAGTTCATCCCTTGTGATAGACTTCTATATTGGTCTGTTGTTTTCTCTAGTTCATCATGGTCTTTTTGCTTGATGGCTCAGACTATGGTGCTATGAGTACCTCACATGTCATTTCTGAATTCTCATTGTGAGGATAAGAGTTTGGCAGCCAGTGATGATTTTTATGGGCCATTTTATACTTGTACATAGAGACTTTGTCCTCAGTGTTGCTGGTTTTCAAGGTAATAAAATCTGTGGTAAAACAACTTTGGGTATCTTTTGTTGCCCTAGCCCCTACTTTCCTTTCCTCTGTCTGTAAGTGAATATAATGGTTATTTTGCTCCCTATCAATAGAAGAGTACTCCTGAAATTGTAAAGGGTTTGAAGAGTAGATATGTTCCAGTTCCTGGCTTTTATTCTGCTGTGTTCCCCTCTCAAATTGCTTGAAGGACGCTGTGTGAATGAGAAGAGGTTTTTGTAACTGGCAGCAGAGTTGTGGTTAGTGAGGAAGCTGATGCAGATGTCTGTGAGCCTGGAGAGAGGGAGGGACAAATGATACCGACTAGAAGGAGCTAAATGTTGAAAAGAACTGTGAAGCATAAAAAAACATGTATAAGGAAGGTGAAGGGAGAAGAGCACAGTTCCAGGGAAGGAAGCAAAGGGAGCACACATGAGGCAAGTGGGAAGACAGTGAAATCAGTAAGGAAGAATTAAAAAAATTTCCTGTCCATGGCAAAATAATGTAAAAAGTGCAGCATTTGACATAGCTATGACAGAGTATGGTAACAAATATAAACTGGAAATACAGTTGGGTAAGCTGTAAAATGATCTTGTAATAATACAAATAGTTATGGGGAGGAAAAAATTTTCTTTCCAGACTTTATTGTTACTTGGGAGACAAATATGGTAAGTATGGGAGAGATTAAAAAATAGATTTGTTGAATAGATTATTGTTTAATATTATGAGGAATGCTGTGAAAGTATTGGGATTTTTTTCTGCTTAATATTGCTAGTTTTACACTTAAGACAAAGCTTCTGGTTATAAGCATGGTTGAGAAGCTAACATGTATTTATAGATGATTTGCTGACATTGAAGTTTGGATCTTCTACCAAGCTGTATTAATCTTGACAGGTAAAGAGCTTATTGAGAATGAAGCAAAGGAACACATTGTTCAAGAAATAAGATCAAGCCAGTCAAATGCCAGATACAAGCGTGGTATGCTAGGCCGGAGCACCCAGCATCATATGGTGGATCAGCAGCCTCATCTAATACAGAGGATGGAGTCTGGCTATGAAAGCAGTGAGCGCAACAGCAACAGCCCTGTTAGTCTGGACTTGCCCTTGTCTGAAAGCTCAAGTACCCACAGGTAGATTTCAGGAAACTTCATTTTTTGTGTGACTGAAGTCTTGATTTGTTTTTTGTAATTACATAATGGTATGGAATGTTTCTTTAAAAATGCAAAGCAGTGCTCCTAGCTGGTAATACAGGTTTATTGGGGCAGGGGAGAAATAGAAGTGAAATAGGAATCTGAGTGAGTTTGATTCCTTTTCTTGTCAGTTTATTGGCTATATATGATAGCTTACTGCTAGTGAGAAAGAAATGGGATTCATTAAATGAGAAATGTTGACTAAAATTGCACTTAAGTGAGTTGTACCATTAGTCTGTGATTAAAAAATTCAACTAAAATATCAAACTTCATGCTTGTCCTTTGAACTTTTGTTCAAAGGGCAAGCATGGACCTTTTTGTTTCAGTTAAACTATTGCTTGAGAGAAGCTTTGTATAAAATGAGAAATCAGTATTCTTGTATAGAAGACTTTGACATTTTCAGTTTGAGAGGTTCATCAGAGTCTTCCAAGACACTTGCAATACTTATATGCAAAAATAAATAGGCAGCATAGCGTGCTTCTCTTCTTGGCTCAGGAAGCTTCAGGCACTCACAAACTGAGACTGTTTATGGCCAGAATAGATTTTCAGCTGTACAAATTTGTTGAGAAGAGCTATCAGACCACAGTTTTAATATGCATTGCATACTGTCATGGAGGAGAACAGAATTTTTGTTCCCCCCCCTTGTTAACATTCTCTGTTCCCATTTCTCTGAAGATTTTCTGATGGTAGGCTTTCTTAAACTTAAATATTTATTTGCATTTTCATTTATGTGATGCTAAAAAAGAAAAGTTAGCTATAATTTCTCCTGGAGAAATTGGTAAAATGGTGAACTAATTTTTCTCTTCTTGGAGGGATGTTCATATGAAGCGAGCAGGTGGACTGGTTCCTGCCTGGCGCAACATTCCGAAGTCTCATAGTAGCAGCATCTTGGAAGTGGAGTCTACTTCATCAATTGGTAGCTGGGCAAACAGCCCACAGACTATTGGAAATGGTAAGATACACTTCCCTGGTAGCAGTGATTTTGCAAGCTAAATTGTATTGGATATTTATTTTCACAGTGAAATGATGAGGGAAGGAGAGGAGACATTGAGGATCACAGCACAGTTTTACAAGATATAACTTACAAGATCTACCAAAGGGGGTTGCAACAAACATTGTTGGAATATTCCTTTGACTGTGTTGCTCTGGCATCTTTTTGAGTATTGACGCAACTGATAAGTGAAGCTATCTTTCTTATTCTTCCCTATACCTCAATATTCTGCCATCAATGGAAGATAACTTCCCAAGCATAACTCATAACAACTTAGCAGGATGGACAAGTCCTGAAAAAACAAGCTCATAATGAGAATGGGTATTTACAATATCAGGCTAAGGCTGAGCTTTCTTGCAGATGTGTGTTCCGATTCTGTATCGTTCTGACCAAATAACTTATTCCAGAGAATGTCTGGGGAAGGGAAATGGGGCAGAAAGGAGACTCTTGCTTTAATTATGACCTGTATTTGGAAAGTATGATGACTGATTTCTGCTTGTTGACTATGATATTGATATGCTTTTTTTGCCTCCCATTTTCATATGCTTGTGCAGTTAGATGAAAAGCTTTTCAGTTGGAATCCGTTTTACTTAGTAAAGCTAATGATCTGGCTAATTTGATGTAGCATTATTTACAAATTATGAGCACAGCAAGAAACTTCAAGACTTAAGCATCAGTTTAGAGTTACCTCTTACAGTGATTCTCTGTTCTGTTTGCTGTTCTGTTTGCTCTGTCTTGGGTCATTGAATCCAGGGATGAGCTGTGCTGCATGGGAGCTTTAAGCAATATTGCAGCATTTCTGCCAGTCACTGGCACAGAGAAGGCAATTGGAAACCAAATGGCTTAGGCAGGGTTTTTAAAGTAAAATTTAACAAAGTAAAATTTGTAATCTGAAATTCTGTAGTCTTTGCTTGGACAGTCTGCTATTTTCTAGTGTTAATTGTATTCTCCATTAATATTTCTTTGTCTTTTAAAGGATATTAAAGAGTATTTTAAAGATATTTTACTATCAAAAAGTTTTTCTCTCTTTTTTTGGGAAGGTGGGGAGATGTTTGGCTCTTTAAAGAGTGAACTGGATGAATTGCAAGAGGAGGTGGCAAGGAGAGCACATGAACAAGAACTACGCAGAAAAAGAGAAAAGGAAATGGAGGCAGCAATGGGCTTTAATCCCCACCCCAGCAGGTTCATGGATCTAGATGAACTGCAGAATCAGGGTAACTTTTTAAATGCAGTATATTTTGCAAGACTAGTGCTGGAATTCTTTAAACCTTTGAACTTAAGTTCCTGTTGTAAGTCTCTCTCTCTTTTTCTCTCTCCTTCCATTGTAATTTTGTACCCTCAGTTAGTGAAAGACTCAACCTGTAGGATGCGAAAAAACTGTTTGATATTTTGACCACATACTTTCTTAAATGAGACACAAAATGCAGAGGTATTTTTAAAATAGTTGCACCTTTCCATTGTCATGGTGATATGCACCATTACTAATACCGATATCTAGATTTAGCTCTAAGGCTTCATTCAACTTCTTGGACTGAGCTGTTGGTGGAATATTATGCAAAATGAGCCATCCATATGCAGCATAGCTTGTTCAGTTAGGCCGTTGTTTTGTTTCTGGTAGAACTACTGCCGTAAGCAATTCTGCTTGTTCCCGCTCTTGTACTTCCCACTCTTTATCCCTGACCAGCTGTGCAGCCACAGCACAGGTGTGAGAACAAGTACTGTGGCAGGCTTAAACTGGATCTAATTGAAAATCTGAGCTGGGTTTAGATTACGTATGTTTTCTAAGGAAAAAGAATGGGGGGGGGGGGTGAAAAAAAAAAAAAGCCAAATACTAAGTTTGATTGTCTTTTCCATGATTCCTCATGTTTCTGGCTGGGGGTGGCAGCAGAAGTTTTAATTGGAAGGATAGAGATGCATCAAAGGAAACTTGGTGACAGGATTTGTATGTAGCACCTCTGTTTCAGCCTTCTATCTCCGTCAGTCAGTCAGGGGAGTCAGAGAGAAGGGGAGTGAAGTGCATTGACCCAGTCAAGAGTGAAACCTGGAAGAGCATTTAACTGGGGAGGGGGAGTTGCTGGTGCGTCAGCAGGGCCAAGCAAGGTGTAGTGAATTAACACCTAGGCTCTGCTCCCACACAAATGCTTGTATGACTGGGGCAAACGCTCGGTGGCCTCCTGTGTTATCAGGCCTCCTGGCATCCCATGCTACTTGCTCAGACCTGTTGTAGGTAAAAGTTGAGATGCTGGTCTGCTGCTACAGGAGAGAGAGGAAGGAGTAGGGCACCAGCAGCCAGAGTGTTACTGTGCCAGTGACTGCTGAAAAATATGATCTCTATGAGAATATCTGACTTTTGGAATGTTCTTGTAATTTTTGCTGACCATCAGTGAGCCCCTTAGTTAGCCTTTACAGTCCCGCTGTGACCTGCCAGTAACCATTTGGAAAATTCTGATATACCAAAGTAGGTGGATACCTTTTCTTTATGTCTGCTTCTGTAACGTAAATGCTAATAATGTAAAGATTGGAAAGTTAACCTCTATTGTTGAGTGGGAAGATGTTGTCTTCCCTGCTTCTCCTGCCTGAAAGAAAATAGGATGTTCTCCAACATATTGCCCCTCTGTGTTCTCTTGCTTTATTAGTTGGTGAAAGTAAAACTTGCTTAGCTTTTCCTTGTTAAAAAGAAAGTAAATTAGACTAATTAAAAAAGACTTCAGTAGACTGCTTGAGGAGTTCACAGGCATCGATATGAGATCTGGGAAAGTTTTTGTCTATTCCTTTTAAGTCTTTTCCCACCCCAGTTAGAGATGTAATAACCGCTTAACTTTAGTGGTCTACTTGACTGCCTGGAAGGCTTGCGTGTTCATATTACTCCAGAACACTTGTGACTCATTTTCCCCTCAAGTAAACTGCTAAATTCATGCTAAGAAAGCTAACTTTAGTATACTGGCTTTGATTACAAGCCTCAGTAGCCTTGATTTTGAAACTGAATGTGCTGCTTGATTAACTCGCTGCTCTAACAACTCTCACTTCTCTCTGCAGTAATTGCCTTTTATGCAAGTTCTTTGTGGTTTATGATATAAGAAAGTTTACGTTTGTGCCTGTGCATGAGGGTGGTGGGGAATAGGCCAGGTCATAGCATATGTTAGGCAAGTTGAGAAAACAACATGTTGTTGGCTGATAATGATACTCATGTTCTCTACCACAGTGACAGAGACTTGTCATTAAAAAAAAAACAAAACCAAACAAATAAGAACAAAAACAAAACAAAAAAAAACCCACAAAAAACCCAACCAAAAGAAACCACCACAAAACACCCACCCTTAAACAAAACAAAAATTTTCTGTTTTCTCATGCCTTGTTTGAATGCATACATTTTAGTGCATAACTTGCATAACGCCTCATAGGTTGCACTAGATTGCTTGGGCGTTTCTTCCCCTCAGAATTGGATGTTCTGATGCCAGGACACAGTGTTTCTTTTGTGTCTAAGGATAATTTATCCTTCTCTCCAACACTGTTTTCTAAATTCTTGCATAAAGAATTCTTGACAACTGTCTCTTTCTTCTCAGCTTCTTACAGCTGTTTTTTCTTCTAAAGCTGCAAGACCATTGGGTTTTGCTATTCCCATATGTCTGTCTCGGCAGTTGAGTGTATTGTGCATTGAACTCATGCTTGCAGAATTATTTTCTGCAGGCATTTGCGCTCTCACTCAAGTCGGAGTTTTGTTTCCCAGATGTCTCAGTTGTTTCAGTTTGTTTCCATTTTGTATGGAAGTAATTTAATATCTGAAGAAGAGACAGGTGATTTTTGGCAGGGGACTTAACATACAAGGAAAGCCTTGACCTGCTAGATTTCTGTTACTGATATATTTTGGTTTAGATTTCATTCTAAATTTATATTAATTCCTATTTGACAGAAGTCATCAGAACTGACTCTGGTACATCCATACCATCTTTTGTACTGACTTAGACTGTTGAAAATAATAAACCGTTGCAACTCAAGTAAGCAGAATTTGAGGGGGAAAAGTAGTTTGTTGTTTTACTGTGTAAAACAATGTCAAGCATATCAGGGTGCTCAAGTTGTACTTCCTGCTTAGGGAAGGTTTAGTGGTGTGATCCGGAATACGTGCAGCCTCTGCAATACTCTGTGTGTGGAAGAATTTGGCAGTCACGAATGGAATGAGGGTAAGTTGAGGGGTCTGCAGTGAATGAAACCAAAATGAAGGGTGCTGCCTATTGCAGGAAGGAATGATGTCTTTGAGAAGTCGATGCAGGAGGCAGACTCGATCTTTGAAGAGTCGCTGAATCAGGAGCAGAAGGGGGATTGTGCTGCTGCTTTGGCTCTCTGTAACGAAGCTATATGTAAGTAACTCTAACCGCTTTGAGCTGTTGCGCTTCTGACAGTTTACTAATGTCATGTAAAAGTCTGAAACTTTGAATCATGTTAAATGGTCAGGTAGTAATATGGAGATCCAGGTGGTCTTCAGAAATATGCAGGGAGACACACTCTTTCCTTTTTGAAAGCTTTCCCTTTTGGGGGTTTTAGTCCTATTCCTCTTCATCTCTGTTTTTCTCATGTTTGCATCTGGTTTTGTTGTTCTCTTTAGCACCATGGCAGTAGCAGCACTGGGGTGCTGATGTGCCCTTTTTGGTACTAAATGGATGGTGTATTTCAGCAAGCACCTAGTAGGGAGCTCCCCCTGCCACTTGGTCCTCAGTTAACAATTTTTCCCCATCCTCAGGCCAAATGACAAAGGGCATTAAGCTTCTCTGTTTCTCATGGAGGGTGTTGCATAGGAAGAAAACTGTGGCCCACTAATGAGTCCTGTGGATTAACAGAAATGAGCTATGCAGTATCTGACTTTTGTGAAGAAAAAAGCATTGGGACATTGAGTGCTTAAATGCATTGTGACCTTTGAGAATGTGTGCTCTATGATTTCATTTTATTTTCAGTCTTTTTCCATTACGACTGGCTGGCTGTCTCACCCCATGCTCCCTTCTGTCTGTATAGAATGGCTGCAGACAGAGTGGGTAGCTACTGTGCATCTGCATTTAGAAATTGGTTTTTATGGGCTGCAGAGTAAGGGGCACAGCATAAAGCTGTTGTGATAGCTCTGTTAGCTTCCATTCCAGCCAGGTATGTGCTGAATTTCAAATCCCAGCTGGGTATTCCTGCTGATAAATGGAGTCCCACGTATGGAGGATATTACGGAAGGGTAGATGACAGAATGAAGCATCAATGTGGTAAGGTTGGAAAGAGCCTGTGTGAAGGGGATGAGAAGTTGGGCTAAGACATGAATTTTTTTTTTTTTATTTTTTACTTTATTTTGGTTTAGTTTCAATTAACGTGTTTGGACACCTGGCTAAGCTGAATGTGCATTAATGGAAACAATAGCATCCTTGTGAACTCCTGTGGCAGTATTTGCATGGTCCATGTTTTATGTTCTTGCTGCATCTTTTTTCTTTTGGTTTTTCTTTTTCTTTTTCAATTTTATTCCTTTTTTCTGTTTGTTTTCTGCTATGTTTTCTTTTGCATTTTAGCTAAACTAAGACTTGCCATGCATGATGCCAGCGCTAGCACTCACAGCAGAGCCCTAGTCGATAAGAAGCTGCAAATCAGTATCCGAAAAGCCCGGAGCCTCCAGGATCGCATGCAGCACCAACAGCCATCGCAGCCGCTGCCGCCGCCAACCTGCCACCCACCACAGGGTGGCACCATGGCCCAGTCTACAAGGTAGTCCAAGTGTATCACCTAGACCCAGATCTGAGCTGCATCTATGAGCAGTGCAGCCTGGAAAGAAATGGCAAACTACATATATATTACCCTGGATTGTCCAAATCCTACTCCCTATTCCTTTCTTCTTTAGGTTAAGTCCTATTATAAGATGGTCAGCTAACACCCCTCCCCCCCCTCTTTTTTTATCTCAAGTCTTTATAGAATAGTTCAGTGTGCATGTGTTCAAAATGTGGTCTGTGACAGAGAACTACAGCAGTTGGTGCCTGGCAGCATTGGTGGTTTATGCACCAAGGGAACGAATACAATAGACAATAACCTGGCCAAAAAGGGGGTTGTGCATTAGGATGAAATATGCAACTGTTTATGAAAAGGAGCAGTTTCAGGACTCAATAAAGCATGTGCTACAGTAAAATTCTTGCTGTAATCGCTTTTATATTGGGATCTGCAGCCAGTGTGATTTAGTGCTCCGTAGTTTGAGGTGACAAGTATGCCGATCTTTTCTTTCTAGTCTACTTCTCTAGTGGTGCACTGGTACAACTCTTGGATCCAGATCCTGATCCCTTCACCTTGACTGCTCTCCCTGATGCTGTACCATTCTTCATTTTCTCTCTGTGCTTCCCAGCATCCTGTAGACTGGCTTAGCAGCCTCTTCAGTGTCTCTTCATGATTCTTTCTTCTTTACTGACTGTATAGCATAATTAACTCTCTGCTATAACTGATCGTTTCTTCCTACCCTCTTTAGCATGCAGCTTAATCCTTCTTTCTTCCCATGCCATTCCCTCCTAGCACTAGACCATCCCTATCCAATTTCTTGAACTGTTACTTTTCTTCCCTCTATCCTTTCTTAAGATGTTGTATTATTAGAAGTTTAGATTATATTTCAGATGAGAATCCCTTTTCTTTTCCCTTTTTTAGAATGATACATACAGCTATATAGTAAAACACAGTTAATTTGCACACCTACCAGGCTGTAGTTCAAAATGTTCTTTTCTTTTTCTGCAGTAGCTGAATTATCTGTAATGAGGACTGATCTTTTTGTCAATCAGAGATCCATTATATCCTCTTTTACAGGAGAAATGCAGAGCCCCAGTTATGTGTTTTGGCAGATTCTAAGAAAATGAGAGAAAGGAACTTTCTCCTCATTTTGTTAGTGCTGAACTTGCTCACTGCTGCTCTGTGAAAAGAACATTACCATTGCAAGAAGTTATATCCAACCAAATGTTAATATTGCAGCCAATAAAAAGAATCTGTTCATAGTGAGAGTTCTATACTCTTGCTTCGTTATAAATAACATTGTAGATATTGCTTACAGGAAAGGTCATTCAGCTGCACATATCAACCAGGTCTTCATGTGATAACTTTCATTCTGTGCATCTAAGGAGGAAACAAAGCAGTGATATTACAGTTTCCTTAAGTTCTCTGTTGGAGATGTTTATAGCCTGTCATTTTCTCACAGGCACATGGAGTTGGTACTGTTTTGTCTCTCTGCAAATTAAAATGCTAACTGAATGCAGAAAAGTGCCAAGGCTGTGTATGACCCAAGGATATAGTTCTCTTGCACTGGCGCATAAAAGAATACAAATTGATTTTTAGAATTATATGTAGAATACAAATTCTTACAAAATAATAGTTACCTATTTAGCTTGAACTTTATGTTTTGGATAAATATCTCAAAGATCTGAATACAAAGATGATGTGAAATAAATTTCAACGTGTGCCTTCTATTTGTCATATAATTCTTCGTAAAGTTGTCTGGAGAGAGAGAGGACCTTATGGAAATAGTCTGTTCATGTTCAGATCATGAACGTGTCCAGTGTATTTTCAAAAATATCTAAGATGTGACTATCGAAAACAGTTGCTTTATTTTATATAAACATTATTTTTACTGTTCTTATAATTAATACCTACCCACATGCTGATACTGCTGATTTAAGTGCCTAGGGTGCTGGACCAGGATATATAGAGCCTAACTGTAGCAAAATACTCTTAAAAATATGAAATGAATTCAGTAGATCAGTTATAGTAGGAAAATCAGGGTTAGAAGCCAGGGCCTAATATGTATGTATCTACTAAATTATTGCAAAGTCTTCATCAGAATGTAGTTGGCAAAGTGTGTTGAGGCGTATGTCACGTAGTACACATTCTTTATCCTAGGAATAAACTTAAGCAATGACTACTGCTAATCATTTACCCTTCTGTGTGTTTTAGTGAACAGACTGGCCCGCTCCAAGTACTGCTGAGCCAGGAAGTACCACTGGAACCCAACAAAGAAGTGGAATTTGGGTCCAGTTCTTTCTTCCACCCACCTGCTTCCTGCCATGAATTGCACTCATCATTATATCCAGAGTCTTCCTCCCTGCCCCCTTGTGACAGCAATCCATCCAACAGGATCTCTCCAAACTTCCAGTCTGCTTCTGCTGATTTTCATGACCAAGTTCCCTCTTTTCCCTATAGGCAGGGGTTGGCAGAGAGGTCTGCAAGAACTGAGAATGATGCCCACCGTAGTGTGGAATTTGCTGATGCCACAGGGCCAAAAGACTATAGGGAATGCTGCGGAAGCAGCAAGTTAGAAGAGGTTCATAACATAATGCCTATTCTCACACCTCAGTACAAATCCAAGGCTAACACAGTAAACTCTGGGTCTTTTTCTACACTGTTTCCATGTCCACATCCACCACAACCATCATCTCCTGAAAAGGACAGCCAGCACGGTCCCTGTTCCAAACTTGCAAGCTCTCCAGTGCAGCCCAGCATTGATCATTTAGGGGCCTACCATGCAGTCACCCCTGTAATTTTATCCCCTACACAGCAGTGCTCCTTGGATCCTTTGCAGAAAACAAATAATTGCTCCAGAGCAAACAGTCATGAGATACTACCCTCGCAGGATGAATATGGCACAGGAGAAGGTTGTAAATCTGAGGCTTTTAGTACAAAGGGACATGTTCGCTCCTTGGCAGAGCAGTTTCAGAAAATGCATGCAGTCTCCCAGAGAAAAGGTACTCACGAAAAAGGCTGGATTGCTGCAGTGTGTCAGGATGAGAAGTCTCCAAAGTTACCACAAAAATCTTCCATCAGCCCTTCATCCTCTGGTCACAGACAGCTAATCCATCAAAATCAAGGAAACAAAAAACAGTCTTCTGAAAAATTACACTCAACTGTGGATATTAGGGATGTGGTAGTTTCTTTGGAGGGTTTTAGTGCCCAACATGTTGCTTCTAAGAGTATTTGTTCTCACAGCGAAGAGCTATGTAGAAGAGGTGAACAGAATATAGCAGATCCTGCACACTACCTGGAAAGGCACTCTCATGATGGAGGAATGAAGCAGGTGGATGATGGAGCTACTAGTAGCATGGTTGCCTCTATGCCTGTGGACCGCTGGGTGAATAATGTTACTAGGTATTACAGTTCTCAGAAGGCTAATAAGAATACTGAATGGCTTCCTGTACCTGGGAGGAGTCCACCCCTTTCTGATCAGAGAGCAGTTGGAGATGACTTGAGCAGGATCCCAGTACATCTGCATCCACAGTGGAATCAAGACACAGAACAGGAACTCTCAGAACTGGAATCCCTCTATCAGACTAGTCTGCAGGCATCTCAGGCCACTAGGCCTTTCTTGGGAAAACAGGACAGTGCTAGGTATCCATTTGACCAATCAGGTAAGAACGATGCAGCTGTTTTTCTTGGTTGACCTGCCTATCTACTCCCAATATAGGTGAAGATATGTTTTCCAGTCAATATAGTTAAATGGGCATGAATTTGTGCACAGATGCAGAAAGATTCAGATTGTGGACTCTGAATACATTCCAATGATAGAGGTAGAGAAGCCGTGTGATAGCAGTGCCTGCGGAGGCTGCAGAGTAGCTGTCGATCTCGGCAAACGGAGAGCAGCATCTGTCAAGAGTGACATAGAAATAACTGATCCTGTTTTCAAGCAGGGAACTAGCTGCTTATGTCAAGCTGATGAATTTTGCTGTTTTAAAGCCCCACATCACCTCTGGAATTCATTAAATGATTCCTGTATCTAAAGTTAATGTTCCCCACATTTGCAAAGTTAAACTGATTGTATTGTATTTGAGAATTTAATCTGTACCTGGCTGAGGGGAGTAACTTTTTAAAGTGTTCCCAGATTTATGAGAGTTGAGCTTATGTTTTGCTAAGAACTACCTGCTTAAAATCCTGGAAAATTACTTGTGAAAGCAGCACTGGGGGTGCACAATCTGCACTAAGTTCCTTGAGACCTTGTGGATTAGTTGATGCTGAAAAAAAATGAACAGATTCTGTTGCTGTTGGTGGGAACACCCAGCTGTTGCTTGAAGATGTTCAGTTAAGAGTCTGATGATAGCAGTCCAGTTCCACATAAGCTGATCTAATCTCCTGTCTGAGATAGAGGAACCTTGATTCTCTGCTTAGCACAAGTGAACCAAATTTCTTTATAATCCATGTTATAGCTTTAGAGCTACTAATCTTCCACTTTAAATACAAAGCAGCCTGAAACTTCATGGGTACCAAAGTAAAAGAGATACATACATACACACACATATATGTGTGTGTGATCTGTAATGCAATACATACACAAGAAAGGTTCTCCCCTGCTTTGCACCTATGGAAGTAGAGCCTCCGTCATTCCTGACAATATCAAGCTTAGCTTGCTGATAGAGCAAATGCTGCAGCAAACTCTTGAACAGGTTTTTATTCAACAGCTCAAGTTTTCTTTGAGACTCTCTTGTCTTGCAGTCCACTGACAGACCAGTTGCTACATCTGAAGGTGGCCATTTCCCATTTGTTGTCCTCTGGTTTCCTTTCAGAATTAGGCAAGATCTGACCTCACAACCTTGCAAATACTCTCTTGCATGGGCTTGAATCAGGTCTTACATATTCCTACTTAACTTACTGATTTTTGGAAGCTTTTTCTGGAAATCTTAACAGGATAAAGCCCAGTTGCTTTAGTGTTATCTGGAGCTTCAGACTTCTGTCCTTCTACATCTCATTTCTTATGCTGATACTTTTCTTGCCTATTTTCTCACTACATATATGAGGGATACAAGATACAGATACACTTCTAAAGTGAAGTTTGTATTTGAGAACTTCTGGTTTGCTGTCACTTTCAGATGTTTCTTTCTAAGTTCTGCAAATTCTCTACAAGGCAAAAAGTAAACTAGTGCGTCTACTGTGATGAACTGGATAAAAATTGCCAGAGTGGGTCTAGGACAGCTGTTTCTCACTTTTGGCTTGGATTACCTATTCATTTGCAAATGCTGTTTAAGCTTTCAGCCCCGTATCAACTGGTTTTGTCCAATCTTTGCATTCAGCATAATGGTGAAAATGCCTCTGTTTCATTATTGGAGCTTTTCAACAGATATTAAAGCAAAGACCTGATCCTTCAAATGTACCACCTCAGTGCAGAAAGTGTGTTATCAGCACATCAGTTTTTTCCTTTATAGAGACATTGCCTGTAAGGGAATTTTTATTAGGCCGTTAATCTGCATGTCTATTTTATGAGAAATTTTAGGATTATGAGATTTAGGTTGGGGTGGCACTGAAGTGAAGGAATTGTAGCAATCCTAGTTAGAAATAATCAATTTTAACTGCTTGAGCAGCACAACAAATGGCTGACAAACTGTAGCAGTGGGTGGGAACCAGCAGGTGAATGTGTGGGGAACTTAAAGCTGATGAGTCGTGTTCATCCCAAGTAATTTTAGATAACTTGCTCCCAGTAGCTGATTTTGTGTCCCTTTAGGAGCTCTAAACTATTTCATCTCTGTATCAAATAAGTGCTGGTGTGCAGTTAAAGCATTTAACTCTTAGGTCAGTTAACTGTTCCCCAGAAGCCTGCAGAAGGGCAAGTAAAGCAGGTGTAAGTTTCCTGATAGACTGTCTGCCCTGGAAACGTTGGGAGCTAGCTTATGAATTACTGTTCAAAGGATCTCTGACTTCCCGTTCTGTGTGTATAGTCTGTGTTTGCTGGAGTCAGGCCTAAGAAAGTCAGAAAAGGGCCGTGACATGCAATCAGATGTTGAATTTAACCATAGCATTTTCCTTTCCAGTCTCTGTGAACCTGAATGTGAGGAAGCTGCATGCTACAGCTGGCATGGGACTCTCGAAAACCCCAACGGCAGAGATCGAGCGCAGTCTGTCTGGATCCGCTGCCTCTTCTGTCTCCAAGGTGACGTGTTACTTAGAATGTGCTGGAGGGGAAAGGGCTTGTCCTGTGCAGGTGAAAAAATCTATAATAGAAAAACTGGAATATATTATGAAAAAGGTACTGGGGTCATTGATACTAATGCAAGAGAGAATTTTAAGTGCAGTGTAGCTCAAGATTAATCAGGTAAAAATGAGTGACTCATGCTACATGCAGCTTGCATGCAGTCAAGTTACCCAGGTTCTGACTTTGAGGAACAAATCCCTGAAAACTTTGAGAAACTTTAACTGGCAGTTAACACATCAGTGTTGGATGAAAACATACAAGTATTTTCAAGGGGAAATGACGTGTCCTATAGTACTTCCATACTCATTTAAAGGAGCTTGAATAGTCTTGCTTGTAGCGAAGAGAGGAAAAGCAGGAATAAAAGTTTCCCTTGCTCACGTAAGATTAACAAGATTAACAAGCCTCCAGTACTCATCAAATAATCCTATAATTATTCTTTTTTTTTTTTTTTTTTTTGAGAATACTATAGTATTTATCGCTCTTTACAACTGCCTGAAAGGAGGCTATACTGAGGTGGGGGTCAGTCTCTTCTCCCACATAACAAGCAATAGGACAAGAGGTAATGGCCTTCAGCTGTTAAAACTGACATTTTGGAGAGCCTTTTCTGAAATGTGTGATATTGTCTGCAGGTCACATATACCCGAGAACATAGCAGGGAACCAGAAGAGGAGGAAATGTACAGCGCAGAGAATTTCCGTCGCATTGCTCGCAGTCTCAGTGGGACAGTCGTCTCAAACAGAGAAGAGACCTTGGTCTCTTCTCACAGTTTTGTAAGTAGAATGATGTTCAGCTTTCCAAAGAGCCATCGTCTGTGTGTAGTGTTGGTGTTTTCTGTCTGCATTTAGAAGGTAATAAACAAGACAGCAGACAACTGAATAACAAGCCATTATTGTTCAGAAAATGAAAACTTCTCTTTGTGAGTTTTCTTCCCTTTTTGGAAGAAGAATGAGCTTTTAAGTAACAAAGCCGTCTACTTCAGATGTCAGTGCAGAGTAGTACCTGCTGCAGCTGGCAAGCATGTCAGCTAGTATTACTTGCCAGTGTGCAGAGTCATCCTGTATAAACTTCTCTGCAGTTACATTACTGTATTTTCAAGAAAACGTCTAATACAGCTATGATTTTGAAAAGACACCACTAGCCATTTGAAAGTTTCAGCTCTCTTGTGGTTATATTTCAGCAAACAGTATTTTTAGAGAGTAAAAGCAAACAAAGGGGGCGGAACAGTTCAAGACTTGGTATGTCACGTGCAGTCAGTTACAGGAGTTAACTAAAACCAGGGAGATAAAAAATCAATCTCTGTTAAGTAGCAAGTTAAAACTGCCATTGAGAAAAATGGTAACAGATTATTGTTGGTGTTTAGCAACATAGCCAGATAGAATGTGAAGATTTAGCTTGGATTGAATTTTGTTGTAAACTGAGCTCAAGCTTTGATTTCAAACTGACTGCTTACTAAGTATAGAGGAGTCTCGGTTGCAAAGTCAGTTATTTAGACTGGTTGGTCTGATTCTGTCTTTCTGCTGTGTACCATAAGCTGGTATGTATGTCAACTTATATGTCAACTACATATGTCAACTTTGGCATGTTTGCTCCTTAGCATGCTTTAGTTGAGGGCTTGAATTCATACTGGGGGGTGCTGGCAGAAGCAATTAAGAACCTCTAGCTGTCCAAGACAGACACACGCACAGTTTGTGAACCAAACCTCCATGAGTGGTTTGTATTTAGTTTTGCTTTTTCTCCTATATTCCCAGTCAAGTGATTCTCCCAGATAGGCCACCACTGCAGTAAGAACCGTACTGGATTGATGCAGTTCTTATTTGTATTTTTTTTCACATACAGATGCATGTTTCTGGTCCAGTGACTCATCTCTTTCCTTGGATCAGCACCATCTTTGCTTGTTTCAACCCAACTCGGTGTTTACTCATCATTTTATGTTCTTTTCTTCTCCTTTCTCCTTTTATAAAAGGAAGCACCAAGTACAAGGAAAATGCCAGTGGACACCAGCCACCGTTCTTCCAGCTCCACTTCCCTTCCTTTCCCCCATGATCCTCCTGTGTTTCCCTTTGATCCCCAGCACAACCCAAACCATGTGCTGCACCTACCCCATGATGTACTGATGCCCAGCATGGTGGGCAAGGCACGTAAACCGTCAGGTAATCACAGGACTTTGAATCCTCCTTCATGATCAGAAATATTGCTGAAATACAGCTCTTCAGATCTTGTCTTTCATAATGATGTTTCACCACCTGCCCGAATTCCTCCTCTGAAAGGACAGGTCACATTCTTTTCCTTCTCTGCCCATTTGAGTTGTGCTGTGATTCTGTGCTAAGTGGACATAAAAAAAGGAATAATCTTTATGGAAACATCATGATGACTTTCATGTAAAATCATATTCACATTTTTGTGAGGTATTTTCTTTAGTGTAAAAGTGGCAGTAAGACCTGCCACTTTGTCATGTATTGAGAGTACTTCCGTAGGCTACTCACACACATGTAACTGTGCCAATAGAAATAACTAATTCCTGCATGAGAATTATTTTCTCTGAGACAGCCATCAAAACCAGTTTGATCTGCCAGCTCTATCTTGAAATACTTCAGGCTCCTCCTTGATGACACAAGGAGCTAGTAAAGAAGTTAGAAGTCTATGACAGTGGCTGTAGTAGGATAAAGACAAATGCAGTGAGGAAAGTGAGTGCTAGAAAGGGTACAGCTGCCTTCTGTTCGGAATTGCATGTCAACCAGTAACTGGATGTACTAGTGATTTTGGTTTTCTTCTGTCACCTGCTGGCCACAGCTGAAAGTTCAGAGAGGATGAAACAAGAAAAATTAAACTAAGCAAACTTTTTTCTTTTTTTCTTCTCCCCCCCCTGCCCCCCCCAGGAGATCAGAAGAACATCATCCAGAAACTTCTGGTTGTGCCTGACAGGGGTGAAGCTTTCCAAGGTGAAGACTACCCAGGTGTGGTACTGAGCTATGGGAGTCTCCCTTGTGCACCCAAGGGCACCCTCTCCCAGGGGCAAAAGCCTCTTGTTAATCCGCTTTTAGGAGGTGGAGCATCAAGTGTCTCTGGCTGTTGGCTGAACACGAGCTACCCTGCCAGGCAAACAGCCACGTTACCAGATAAGCGAATGATGTTTTGGGGGAAACATGCTGGCCAGCCAGGAAAGAGTTTACATCATCAAATGCATGAATCTTATGCCATTGGTTGCAAGCTACCAGCCAGCACAGACTACAGCACTTTAAGAATACCACATGAGCCTTCTTGGGATCCCGGTGCCTCTCAAGGTTGTCCTGTGCCCCCTTCGTGCGTTAAACCCCCGGGTCCAAGGAGAGTTGACATGCCGCCAGAAGAAGACTGGCGACAGAACAGCTACACCACTCAGCCTGGCAGAAGGCGAATGATGCCAATGCATGTGATGGATGGGACTTTCTCTTCTGCTTCAGAGGCGCACAGAAATACGCTGACTCGAGCAGCAGCAGCTACTGGTACCATGCAAAATAATGGCTGGTGAGATCCTGTCCGCTCCATGTGCCCTAATAAACTGCTCTGTGAACAGACTATAGCTGTTGCCAGAGCATGGATTACATGGAGACAGCAAACTCTTTGAATCGGTATCTGTACCAGTTTCATCTTAAAATGTAGCTATACAATATGTGGAAACTAATTGCACTGTGTTTCATTTTTGACACTACTGAACTGCTGTCTGGATGGGAAATCTTAGCTATTCTAGTCCTGGCCTCTCCTAGCAAAAAAGTGCTGTAGGAATGGTAAACTTCAGGGGCTCTGGTTTACGGGTAAGTTCGGAAGTATGCGCATGTTTTGAAGGAAGACGGCCACTAATGAAAGGACATTTTTAAGGACTCTTTTTCATGAAATGTAGCTTTGGTAAATTCTTCACGTAAAAAAGCCAAACCAATCCTTTTGTTTTCCTCTCATTCCTCTCTCCTGTTGCTTCCTAGGGGAAAAAACTGGCCCACCTTCCAGGTTCCAGTAAATCGGCACTTGGCAGGCTGGCAGTTAGTAAAGCAAACCCAGTTTTCAGTGTGCTGAGATCTCAGGCAGAGATCACAGCTGTAGTTGCTGCTGAGGAAGTGGTAGGGAGGCATTGTTCATCTGTAAACCAGAATTTTTCCCACTTGCTTTAAAGCAAACTAACAATGCTTCAAACAGAAAAGACTGTTAATGCTGCACGCTTAATCACACCAATGTAAACACAGAATAAGTTTAACTATTTTAGTGTCAAACATACTTGCTTTTGTAAGTATTTTTCAAATAAATCTATGAAAATAGTTCTGTTTACTTGTGTATGAGATTTCCTTGCTGTTTAGCTTTACTCATCAGTTGGCCTGAAACTGCTGATTTATTTTCTTACACACTAACATTTGTTCTAGTTCATTAACAAAGTTTATGTAATGTTTACTTAGATTGGAGCACACGTCTGATTTTGTCCCTGGATTTGATGTGTTTCATCACTACTCTCTGCTTAAGTTCCCCCCTTTCTCCTCATAATGGACAGTAATTAACAGTGTCCTTAGAAAAGTATTTTGAGACTTCTTTGTTGAAGGGAAAACTACAGAATCTGTGCAAAACGGTAGTGTATGCAGATAGGACTCTTACACACACACAAAAAAGTAATTAGAAATTATTGATGTAGTGAGAAGTGTCATTTTAATAAGAGTTGCACTCCGGCTCTTGCAAAAGCTTTCAGGTGTGGTGGTTATATGGGTTGTTCAAGAATGTGGAGGGCTCTGTTGCATGCTTGTATCGCAAGTGGAATGGCAGCTGTGGTGGTTGTGGCCCAGCCAGCCAGTGGAAGGTGTAGGCTGCCCTCTAGTGCATGGCACTCTTTGGTAACCTGCTCTTGTGTTGCTCTAGCTGAGGGCCTTTTAGTTTCGTGGTTTGCACCTCAGTGCTTTATGGAATTTCGTCAGGTTTTTGCTGTTTAGTCTGAGATTGAATCTCATTCATTTTAATAAAGGTAATTTCTCAGTTTCTGTTTCTAAATAATTGCTATTATGTCTGTTATTGTTACAACTTCTTTTAACTACATAATGGTTAACGTGCTTTATATTTGGGATTATGTTCCACATTTCTTTTCACTTAGCCACTGCTACTGAAGTCAGTTATCGGAACAAAGCACTCTCTTCTTCCTCCCTCTGTTCCAAAAAAGCCCTACTGACTTTGGACTTTTTCACCTCATGGTTTTGCCAACTTAGTTACATGAAACTTTCAACAGTACTGATTTTTTACTGATGTTCTAAATGTAAACCCCCCCCCAGAGTTTTGCCTTACTTGAAACTGCTATCTGATCAAAAGTTTTGGAACAAGCGTGGAATCATTAGCCTCTGGCTGCATATGGACATTCTACAGCCAACTGCTAAGCTTCTAGCTGTAGAAAATACAATTTTAGGAAGTGACTGCAATGTAGAGGTGGATTTGGACAGAAACATTCCTGTTGCAATTCTCTCCCCTCTCTCTCATTGGTAGAACGATACTATTGGAGTAAAGGGAACCTGGGCAGAAGCAGTCCTTATTTGTTTTCAGCTTTTCGTTGCCTTCAGCAGTTAGAGAAAGTTACAGTAGCCCAAGAATGCAAATGAAGATATGGATAAGTATTTGACACTTTGCTTGATTACAGGTCTTAAAAATTCAGGTTGCAGAGTGAGACTTAAGTAGTCTTGAACACAGTTATCTGAAAAAAAAAATCTGCCACAATAGAGTACAAAGTCACCTCTTTACAGATCAGTATGGAGTGTGAAACGTTAGCAAATAAAGAAAATGTGTGTGCTTAGATTTGGTTTTTTCTTCAGAACACTGAATATGTTTGCTAGCATATTTATGGAAGCAGATGCAAAGAGGTAAGTTCAGCTGAAGAGACCTAAACTTTATTGGCATCAATAAAATTGGTTTAGTATTAATTCTTGAGTGAGTAAGCACTGAATATACTCATGAATAAAGAAGATCAAGTGTCTATTTGTAAACTAACTTACATGGGGTTTGTTGAAGGAGGATTATATGGAGTTTGGGATGGCTCAGTCCCAGATAATTCGCCAGTGAATCATAGGCATGAGAAGCTTTATGTATGGATATATCGCTAATTAAAATAATTTCAAATGTGAATATGAGGAAAGTGAGTACAATAAAGCTACATTTTAATAATAAATCTAATAATTTCATATTGTCAAATTAAACTTTTTTACGGCTCAGGCAAGGTGATTTTGACAGCAGTCTAGCATTATTCCCGTTTTATTTTTTTACTTAAAATTTATACCAGTTTATTGTTCTGTGACTATCAATTAAGGGAGTTCCAAGCATAGAAATCTTGCTAATTGCAAAAACAACCCTCAAACTATTCATGGTTGTCCTAAGTAGCTTAAAGCACATTAATGCATAAGCATATTAACATGCAGTTTCTGTGTGAAGAATAAACAGTAGGCGAACACAAGTAACTTGCTTCAGTTTACAAATCTTGACTTACTAACCTTGAATTACTTGGCTGAAATGCTGCACATAGGGTAATTTAACTAAGGAATACGTGTTTCTGTTTCTCTTATCTGACAAGGTGTTGGTTCTGAGGTAGATACATGAACAAACCTAATTGTATAACCTACAATCATAACCTGTATACTATTTGAAAAATACCTGGATTTTGTTTGCCATGGGGCTGGCTGGATTTTTTTTTTTTTGCTTGAAAATAATTTGCTTTCAAATTCCTGCAGTTCCAATACAGCTTACTAAACATCAGCTTCTTGTGAAGGTTCAGATTGACTTCTTTTTTTTAGATCTAAAATATGTCAAATATATACGAGCTAACATTTACTACCATTAAGTCAGCTACAAGCTTTTAGAAATCAGGCATGTGTTTTTAAGTACATTTAAGAAGAAGTAACTGATTTTTCATGACACTATTTTTTAGTAGTTCCTAATTGGATGAAATAATGCATAAATCAGTTTTCCATTTGCTTTAGGAATTCAGTTAGTTTCTCCAGATAGGTGGAAACCCCCCTCAGTTGACATTAAAGAGTTATTTCAGTGCTATAGATGGATTTTTGGTTTACAGGCGATAGAGGCTTAAAAGAAGCTATTTAATAGAGAAGATATGCCAGGTGTTTATGACCCTTTACTCATCTGAAGAGGGAGAGGAAGGGGTGTGTGTGGGAGTCTCAACTGATTTTTTGCAGTGAACTACTGATTTGAACACAAAGATGTAATTTGTACGAAGAGCTGAGTGGTACAGACCTGAAAATAAATTTGTAACATCATCTCATAGTTTATGGGGAGGGGGGAAGGCCCACATTTCTGCAGTGGTTTTACAATTTTCTAGTTGCATGTAGTTGGATTTTTACTGGGACAAAATACATAGTAGAAAAGCTTTTAAATCCTTATGTGGGATTACTTAGGGCTATCCTTTTCTGCATTCATTTAGCTATTTGTCATGACCTCAGGCTTGCCCAGTTAAGAGGGTCATTTTTTGTTCAACCCTTTCTTGAGCTATCCAGGCCCAATGTAGCAGTTAATTCTTATTAATACTTAATAGAGCTTGGGGAAAAAGGTGCAGAGGGATAAGCTGAAGGCATGGTTGCTCTTGCCATCTGGTAATGACAGCCAAATGTATTTGTGAGAAAAGAGTGCATGTACTCTTCAGTAACTGAGTTGTAATGCCTCTGCCGTTTGTGGGTTTCTGTTGTGTCCCTCCCCTCAGTTTCCTTTAAAATTCCTTAATGGGGTTTTTCTGATCTGTAGGACATTGTGTTCATGGATCAACATGCATCATCAACGTTTAAAAAAAAATAAATCATCACATAATT
This sequence comes from Brotogeris chrysoptera, assembly GCA_030323915.1. Classification (NCBI taxonomy): domain Eukaryota; kingdom Metazoa; phylum Chordata; class Aves; order Psittaciformes; family Psittacidae; genus Brotogeris; species Brotogeris chrysoptera. The sequence continues at coordinate 39,437 of JARCZZ010032734.1, forward strand.
TTACGTCACAATTCGTGTTATAGAGCAACAAGATAGTTGTCTTTTAGTAAGGTCCTACATGTAGAGCTGCCTTAATACTTTTATCAGTAAAGTCTCTTGCTTGTGCAGGCTCAGAGAAAATGAGAGGGAACACAAAGGAGGGCAGCAAAAAGCAGAGTGAACTCAATTTTTAGAGTTAGTAGAGGTGACTGGATTATAGTCTAATAATATCATCAAGGTAGTAAGATAAATTAATCGAGGGAATTGCTTGGTCTCAGATGGTAGGAGAAAGAGCAATAGCTTAAGGCTAAGGAAGGAAAAGTTTGAACTAGATAATAAGCAGGTGGGAGGAATGCTTTAAGCAGAGCAAGTGAGCAGTGTTTTGAGGAACCTAAGAGTTTGGGGTACCATCACTCCAGAGACACGAGGCTTAGAGATGCAGCTGACAGCTTTTGGTATGAAAAAATTACCTAAAGTTATGGAGTCAGACTAAGTGTCACAGGCTGGGATGCTTTAGCCTGTACTTTACAGTTGTGATATGATGCAAGGAATGATTTTGGCCTTAACTTGGCTTTTTTTAAAAGGTAGTCTGTACTTGCACAGCCTGCTCATAGAGGTTATTGGGGAATGAAGGAAATGTGTGCAGGAGGGAGCATGACAGGATAGACTGTAATAGTAAAGTAGCTTGTAATTTATATCAGCAACTTCCTGATAATTTAGTTTTTTTGGGAATTAAGTCAGGGCAACTTCTCCGTACTGGATGACATCGTCAGCTAGGGTATTATAGTGATAACAATTTCGTAATGCTGGAGAAAATGGCTTAAGATTATGCTTTCAACCTTTCTGAATTATGCCCTCATGTTATAGATAATAAAGTATGCCATAAAACTGGCTTGGGACAGCAGGGAAATCTTATGTCCTCCTAAAAGAAAGCTTTGAAGTATTTGTATTGAAACAGTACAGCAAAAACGTATTTGAAATAAAATGTGGCTTGTTCTGAGGCAGTCTTGTAGTTTATACCAACTGCAGTACTGTTTCTGGCAATTCAGAAAGGACAGTTTCACTAGTTTCTCACTAGTGATAATCAGTGAAATGGAACAGCCTGTTAAAAGTTTTGTCATTTTCATCTTATTCTGCTGCTTATAGCACATCTTCTCCTCTCAGACCTGGTTTATCCCTGCATGATCTGCTCTATGCGTCTTTCTCTCGGGATCTGGAATATATCTCTCTCTCCTGTGATTCAATTTCCTTCTTAGAGTTTTCAAAAAGTTCTTGTTGGATAATTAGATGATTCTGGGACATTGTGTTGTGCCAGTTTTAAAGGTATGTCGCTGTTAGTCAGAAGGGACTGTTCAGATCACCTGACCTGCATGGGATGGCTACAGAATTTCACATAGTCATTTTTATGTCTAACTTCTGTCTGAACTTCAATAAACAGCACTTGTTGTCTGAGGCGATGATTTACTAAAATTCTGTTGCTACCATACCTTGCAATACTCTGTCAGGAGAGGTGTTGAAAAGTCTAGGTTTTAACATAACACCTTTTCGGTTAAACATCTTTTACATGCAGCTTCACTGTGTACTGCTTTGAGATGAAACAGGAGGAAGTCAGAGATCATCCACATCCCAAATGGCTGCATTCCCTATTGTACAGAATAAGATGGATTGGCTTGGTGATTCCGTGTGCTCCTCTTGCTGAATTGTTTTTCCGTTATGAAAGCAGTTGTTCAGAAATCAGTCCAGTGCTAGCATAGCTGCTACCTAATGGTTTGGACTGTCCCGTCAGAACAGACAGGAATCGGGCTGTTTTCTGGTTTCCTTTTTTTTTTTTCTTTTTTTTTTTTTTAAACTGGGTGTTAAAATGTGTGGAATGGAATGGCCGCTTGGTGGCAAAACTGAACAGGAAGTAAAATGTGACTCCGCTTTGCAGAAATACTTTTAATTTGTCTGGCATCTGTGGCAGGTTTATGGGAAACTCAGGCTTATAAAGGCACACATTTCTACCTGCAAGGCCACGTTTCTGTTTGTAATTACATTTGTAAGTTCGTACAATCATGCTACTACTTGTGGTGCCAGTAGAAATCGTTTGGTTCCTTGAACACCAGATGTACCAAATCAATCAGCTTGGCTTTCACTGTGAGGTAAGTTGGGGCAGTGTGACTGCCCCTTCCAGACTGCTTAGCAGATTTAGAGACAATGATACATGACAAGCTAAAGGGCTTAGGTCGAGTTCTGCAGTTCTTTCTCCCTAATGTAGATTTTGGTATTTTCTTAATGGCAAAGGCATATGCTCTGTAATTTTAATGTGGCAAGATGGACTATATTAGAAAAATTACAACAATAAAGCCCCAAGGCAACTGTGCTAGCTAATTTCTTTTTCTAGCTGTTGTTATCCAAAAGAAATATTGAAGTTATTTCTTTTAATGTTTTAAGGAGGTGTGGTTTGCTGGGAGACGTAACGCCATTTATCACATCAACCTAATGTATTGTGGGGGATGAAACCCAGCAAGATTTCACCTGTGTGAGCTTTTCCTTCATGTCATGCCTATATAGAACTGGAAGTGTTTCAGCACACTGGGCACTAGGTATACTAGATAATATCCCTAGAAGCTGATAATGTCTCTTTGTTGCACAGCATGATAGCAAAATTAAATTATGCTATGTGTTTTCCTCAGCCAGAGTTCTGGCTCTGTCAGTCCCTTTTAATTCATATCATAGGAGATGAGATGGGTGTTGGCTGTAGGCTCATGAGAGAAGCGAGCAAGTGAAAGAAGTAAGAGGCATCTCTTGGTGACTGCACTCAGGTGAGGTGAAGAGGTGGTTCCTGACAGTACTCTGCAGGATCTCAGGCTCCCTCTGTGTTTGGAAATGTATGAACAAATGAATTTCTTTATAATAGGAGAATCTCTCTGCTGTTTCATGCTGTCAAACATTCAAACTGTATTTATTACCGAGCTTCTCCTGATCCTAAACGAGACTGAATTCATTCCCCCATTCTTTGTTCTGGCAAATCTACTCTAAGCTAATGCTAAGTTGACAAGAGCAGCATTTACTTTCTGATCTTCCTAGCCCATGCTTTCACTGCACATTTTGAAAGGATACACGTGCATGCTATCCAAGCAAATGGGCTTTTGTTCTGTTTAAGAAACAGCCCTTTAAGTTGGTTGTACAATGACAGACATTTGCAAACGTAGTGTAAAGTACTTCCCACTACTGGAAATCTTAGCAATTAAATCCGAAAGTCATCCAGGATTTCTTCCATGATACTCTGATGTATCCCAGCTCTCTTTTTGCATGCATGCACACAATTTATTTGTGGATGTGGAATTAATAGAATTCTGTTTTTCCAGAATTTTGGAGTCTTACAAATGTCATCAATAAATAATTCAAGGGTTTATAATTCTGATTCCCTTAAAATTTTCAGTTGCTTCCTTTCAATGTCTTCCCGGCAGTGTTTCATTCAAAGTTTCTTGCTTGGACTGTCTTGGATGTGTAATTAAAAAGTAAGGTCAACCCAAGTGCTCATGTAACCCATCAGTTTCAATGTATTTTTGCTTAAGCCAAACAGCTTTTCATGCTCAAGATGGCAGGTACTCATCTCAGGTGTCATCCTATTCCCTTGGACCTGAATGGGGCAAGAACTAAGACCTTGCTGAAACTATTACCCCCAAACGGTTTTTCTTTCTTAAATTCCTGATTTACTGCATGAAATAGTTTGCGTAGCTCAGTACAAATAATGCCTAAGAGCTGTATTAGTTGAGATGCAAAGCAGCAACTCTTCAGATATTTGATTAAATATAGGTATATGTTAGATACTTGCTAGATCTGTGTTTGTTGGCAGATATTTCAGTGATAACAAATTTGGAAATTTTTGTTTTTTTTCTTTTTTTGGGGGGGAGGGTGTTTTTGTCTGGTTTTGGGTTGTTCTGTTTTGGTTTTTATTTCTAGATGCAGTTATTTCCTGTGATCTCAACTACAGTGTAGTCCTACAGCCAACCTACACAGGTACTACTGAGAATATACTAAATTGGAGAAGAGAGAATGAAATTAACTGGTACAAAGGGAAGAGCAAGAACTACTTGGCTTTTTCATTAGCGAAGTTAATCTAATACAGAGTAGTCATAAATAATGATCATATTAGCGTAGATTTAATATGTTTGTGCCGGCCTTTTTGCCTGTCTTATGTCTTATCATTGGGCCAGTTGCTCTACACAAAATTTGCATGTTCTGTATATAACGGAAGGGCTGTAGCCTGCTGTATTTGCAAAGATGAGGCCAGTGGTGCAGAGCTTCTACCCTGTTTTCTCCTCATGCAGCTTTGAAGGGTGTCAGAGACTGGGAGGGGGCAGCTAGTGCTGCCATTCTCAGTGCTCTGGCTGCCTCTGTTGTCCCCTGATGTTCAGCTCCCTGGGTGGAGCAGAGACGTTTGGCTTACTTATCTGGTGGTGGTGGGTTTTTCATACGGTCATAGAACGGTTTGGGTTGGAAGGGACTTTAATGATTATCCCGTCCCAGTCCCCCTGCCACAGGTAGGGACATCTTCCACTAGACCGGGTTGCTCAAAGCCCTCCAACCTGGCCCTGAATACAGCCAGGGATGGAATTTCTTTGGGCAACCTGTTCCAGTGTTTCCCCACCCTCACAGTAAAGGATTTCTTCCTAATATCTGATCTAAATTTGCCCTCTTTCAGTCTAAAGTCATTCCCCCTTGTCCTGTCCTCACATGACATTGTAAAAAGTCCCAGTCTAGATTTCCCGTCGGCTCCCTTTTTCCTCCTCCGCTGCACCTCAGGCCTCCCCTCAGAGGCCAGGCTGTAGAGCCCTTTCCAGCCGTCTGTTGTAGGTGAGCGGCACCTCGGTGGAGAATGGATGCAGGCCCTTGCTCCGAAGTGCTATCGGGGGGGCTGCGGATGCCGCTCGGCTCGGCCAGGAAGGCGGCTGCTTCGCCGCTTGACAAAATGGTTCCCCTCGCCCTGCGGCCGGCGGGGGTGCGCCTCGCCCCGGCTCGAGGGGCGGCCGCGGCGGCCCCGCGGAGCTCTCCATGGTGGCCGCTGGTCCGGGCCGTCTGCCGCGCCGCATCCCCCCCCCCCCCCCCGAGTCTCGGCCCTCCACCCTCCCGTCCCGGGGGCGGTGGCACACCCGGCTCCCCGCCCGCCTCCCCCGGCCGCGGGGCAGAGCCCGGAGGCTCCGGGCCGCAGCCACCGCTCCTCCCCGCGCCCCGCGGGGGAGGCGCCGCCCCGGGGCGAGCGGAGTTCCGCCGCGCTCCGTAACGGGCGCGCTGCCGGCGCGGCGGAGCCCGGGGTTTCGCCACGCTCCCGTAGTCCCCTCGTGGGGTGGCGGCGCGGTGCATGCCGGGCCCGAGGCGGACTGTCCCTTCGCTGCGCGAGGAGCTGGGAGCCGCGCCTGCCGCCATGTTCCGCTGGGCCGCCACCACCGCCGCCGCCCGGGGCCTTTAGCTGCCCCCGCCCCGCCCCGCCGCGCTCCCCTCTGCCCGCCAGCCCGCCGGCGGAGGAGGCGGACCCAGGCGCCGTCGCGCCCAGCAGCCGCCGCCGGAGCCCGGCAGCGCCCAGCGATGTCCGCCAAGGAGGGGAGCAAGGTGCTGCTGCTGACGCCCCACGCCACCAGCGAGCGCGCCGTCAAGGGTGAGCGTCCCTCTGATCGCGGCCTGGCGCTGACCGGGCCCGCATCCGGCGGGAGTGCGGGGAACATGGCTGCCCGGCGCGGCGGAGGGCGGCGGCCCCCCGAGGCCGGGGGTACCCGGGCTGGCAGGGGCGGCTAATGGTCGCCGGGATTGCCCGCAGGTGGGGCTGGGGGCGGTGTGACCGCGGGAGGGCTGCCCTGTCCCCGGCCCCGGTAGGGAGGCACCCGGTCGGCTTGGCTTGCGGGCGGGGAGGCCGAGCCGGGCGTGGAGGCTGCCCGGGACTGCAGCGGGGTTGACCCTGCCTTCGGGGAGCCCCGGGGCGGTCGCCCGCCTCCAGGAGCTGCCCGTGGGGCTGAGGGTCCGGTGCCGCGGGTGGAAGCAGTGCCCGCGGCCTGCGGCCGTGGCGCCTCCCGCTCCGATGCGCTGCTCGGGCGTTGTTGTCTCGAGTGTTTGTGTGCTCTGCAGGCCGGGGGCCACCGGCTTCCCCGCCTGGGGTCTGGCCCCTCGCGCCTCGTTCTCTGCGGGGGTTTTCCTCTGTCTGCGCCAAGGAGATCCCTGTAATTGCAGAAGCTGACAGCGCCGAGGAAGAGGGAGTGGAAAGGTGCTGCCGCCCTTTCTATTGGCTGCTGGTCTCAGGTTCCTTGTTCTGATGGAAAAGAAAATCACCTTGATCTATTTCTTCGCGGCCTTTCTAGGTAGCACAATCTCATGGGAAGCCTTTAAAAGTCGAACGTGTTATAGACTTCTCAGGGAAAAAAAAAAAGAAGTAGAGCCTTTTAAAGTAGCTGCATCTGTGTAAAACTAAGATGGCTTAGCAACCAGGATGCTGTAAAACATTAATAGTCTTGCTCTGGAGCACATTAAATGTGTCATTTTAGTATTTGTGGCAAGAATAATCCTTCAACATTAAAGTCTCCTTAATACATCCATTAGGTCTAAATTGTCAGGTATAGGATGGTGTAGGTAATGCTTCAAAGAATTTCTAGGTTTTGTTGACTCAAGTGGCAGCTCATTTTATTTTGATCTCGAAGGTGTTGATATTGAGCCGTATTTGGCGATGGCAGTGATGACATTTGTGATAGTGGACCTAGACTATGGGCATTCCTGGTTGTACACAAAGCAGTCTGCTTTTAGGATTGACATTCCTAGGGGGCACAGGGTCTGATGGAGTTCAGAGTGTAGGAGACCTGTCCATGTAACTTTTTATGTAACTGGGGCGGGGGGAGCGTCTTGAGAAATTAAAAGAATATCTTTGTCTTCATCAGGTCTTAATTAAAGCCTTGGAATCCCATAGTATGTTTTGGAAATCTGCATGTTTTCCAGTAAGCTGGAAAGCTTTGCTCACAGTAAGTTGTTACTCATTTTGGATTGCTTAACCTGTTGATTTGTTTGAACGAGTTGCAAGAGCAGAAGTAGAAAATGTTAAAACCAGTCTATTGGAAAGTTGTGCTCATTAGTGCTAGTATAAAGTGTAGCTGGATTTTTATACCTTTATTGCAACTTCTTGTAACAAATTAAGTTCTTCAAACAGTGTAAGAGAGCTAATGGTAAGTGATTAGACACCTTAGAGTGTGCTGGAAAACTTGCGTCCGGTTGTTGAAAATCATGATCCGGTTGTTGAAAATCATAGGTAAGTCTTGCTTCATGCTAACAGGATTACAGCCTGGGGTTACAGTATTTCTTTGAGCCTGGGTGTGTAGGATGCAAAACTATTGTAAAGGTAATGAGGCTTTGACAGCTTCATCTGACATGGTTACAGCCAATTAAATGTTAGTGTAGCAGCATCTCTATTCCTTCTGCTGACCTGTTCTGTCCATGCCTCTTGTGCTGAATCACTGGCTTCTGGAGAAAGCCTGGACAGCTGTGCCAAGCTGTCTGTGTTCCTGATATGAAGGACAGGGTGGTTTGGTTCCCCCACCCCCCATTAGGTGCAGTGCAGTTGGAAATATGTTTTTTGTACAGTGGCTCTAGAGATGCAAGATTGCAGGTTATGTCAGTGCTGATTGGGAATATCTATGCAACATAAATATGTTAAAACCATGTTAAAATGTGACAACTATATCACATGCCTGTTTGCCAATAGATGTGTTGCCTCTTGTATACCAAGAAATCACCATACTCTTGCCTGTTTTACAGTGCATAGGTTACAGATACAGCGATACTTTCTTAAGGTGGGCCCTCTGCTTTTGTCAAGCAACATTGCGTACTAAAGGACATCAAAGTGTTAACTTTTTATACTGGAAATGTGTGGACCAGGCATGCTGGTGGAACTGTTAAGACAACAGTTCAAATGGTTGCATAATGTCTTAATACTTTTAACTTCTCTGATGCTCATTGCAGAAATTGCCTCTTTTTTCCTAAGTGGCCACTTATTTATTGATAATAATTGGTGTTTATTTACTGTAGTACCATTTGGGGATTCTTTTTAAGGTAATTTTTTTAACATTTATTTTGTTTAATGTGATCCATTATAGGGGAAAAAAAAAAAAAGCATTAAAGTGTTCTGCAAATGTTATTTTTGTGTATGTGAGCTCTGTTCCCAAGAAAAAGAACATCCTTGGGGCACCCAGGCTTTCTGCCTCTCTTTTCTGAGACATTTCATTTATGATGTCTTAAGTCCTTGAGAAAAGCTACAAAGAAAAATGTAGTAATGTTATCTGGTGTGTCTGTATTTGTCCATATTTCAGCTTTTATGTTCTCCATACACTGGGTCTTTTTATGAGGAAATGTGAATTCAGGACTTAATGCCTTCTGGTATTTGCATTGTTTCATCTCTTGCTTTTATTTTAGCTTTGCCTCCTTCCTCTATTACTGGAAGAGAGGAAAAAATAGCTATTAGTTTTCAGAGGCCATGAGAAATTAAATCCGTTATCACTAATAATATATGTTGGCAGAAGTGGGCAAGAGGTACTCAAGAAAAAATGATTACATTATTGTATAATCAGTAACTTTTCTAATAAGGTAGGATAATAATTAGGATGTCCTTCTTTGTATTTTGACCTGTATATTTAGCAATTAGTGGGATGTGCATATATCTAGAAAAATATCTGGAATATTATCAGATGTAATGTTCATATTAGGCATATATGCAATACACATGATCATGGCTTTAAATATGCAGTCTGAAACAGTCTAGCTGTGTTGGTCTGGCATGCCTTCCCAAGTATGAATTGTATCATCAGATTGGTTGCTTTTAAAGTATATAGAAAGCTCAAATTTTCTCTTTTCATGGCATAAGCAATTTGTCTGAGCCATTTGTACTTGCAGAGTGTCCTATTAATTAATGGTTTGCTGTGAAATTGAAATGTCTAAAGTCAGGTTTTGGCATTTGGTTCCCAAAGGTGTCTTATGGTGAGGTTTTTGTTACTGCTTTTTTAAAATAGAGGTGGGAAAATGAACCTGTCATCTTGATTCATTGCTTCGTAAGACACCCTCTTCAGCTTTAAGGGATGATAGTGTCATGTGGAAGGTAGCAGTTTCCTCTGTTACGTTCTGTCAAAATTACAGGGGGAGAAAATAGTATCTTTTTTCTTTAAACTGCTATTGATACTTACCTGCTGTATCTGGTGCTTTTGGGCTTGGGTTTGCCTTTCTTTTTGGATGATAATTGACTGACTTCAGTCAGCGCAGTTGACCTTTTAGTGCATCTGACTTTTATACTTTAAATTGTCAATGCAGTGTATCTTTTCTACCGAAACAACTGTTTTGCTATCTTGTATTAAAGGAAAAAGAAGTGCTTGTAAGCTCAGTTTGATAGAGTGGTCCTGGATATGGCAGGGATGAGCCTTCATTGGCTTTCCTTGGAGGGCAAAGCATCAGGGCTTCTCTGACCCACCTGTGGGTAGCTGCCCAGCGAAGTTGTGCTTGGAAGTACTTTTATCTTCATGGCATTGTGCTTTGCCCACTACAGGTGCTACTAGGCTTTTGGAAGCAATCCGCAGGACCTTGTTATGCTGAGCTAATGGATACTTTGTGCTAAATTTGGAGATCATGTCTGTTCTTCTGGAAATGGGAGGCTTCGATATTCCTTTGTTTTGGATGAAAGCCATGATCCAGGCTGACTGACAGACAGTCATCATAGATATTAAATGGTAGCTCATTGAAAAAACTCTTCAGAGAATTGCGAAGAGGAGTAACTCATATCCTTCAGCAGGGTCCTAAATTAAGACTCTAATAACTACTTTTTAACAATGATTTCCATGTAGGAGATGAAGAAGCCATTACAGAAATCGTCACAACTTCAGCATTCAGAGACTGGTAAGAAACCCAACCAACCAAAAAAACCCAAACCAAAACGAAACCCAACAGGTAAATGGATAAATGTTTACAGGCAGCATAAAGGCTGTTTTAAAAATATTATAAGGCACTTAGAATGCCTTTATGCTGCTGGTCAGAAATGATTCTGAAACGATCCAGAAGAGCAGCAGAGTAAAGAGAATAAAAGTCATACTTAAAAAAAAAATGATCGCAATTTTGTTTTGGGAGAGACAATGGAATGGAGCTGAATTCGGACGAGTGAATGCTTGGCTGGCCTTATACTTTGTTTTGAGAGGGTGGTTAGAATGAATAAATCTTAAAATAACAAGAAGAAACCCCCTCAAAACCCACCCAAAAATGGCAGCCTGCCTTAACTTCAGTAGGGCAAATTGGCAGTTGAGGCTTGGGAAGGTAAGGCCGGAGCAGAAAAATCTGGTGACTTCTTACATGTGTGTTTACTGCGTAAGGATTTAAGGACTCTTCCATACATGAGTCAGTTCTTATTGTTGAATGGGACCAAAGAATTGTCTCATTGAAATGTACGTGGTTTCAGAACATATCAACACAACAAATGTTCAGAAAATATCCAGAAGATATTTGTCCAGTGGCTGTAAAGGAATTCTTTTGGGGTTTTTGGGTGCAAAATTGTGGATTTATTTTCCATAGCCTGTGGCATAACTCATCTTCTGAGCCTGAGAGATGGAGCACAGCAGCATTTTTTTATAAACTCTAGATTGAAATGGGAGCTGTAGGTCAGTAAGTTTAATTTAAGCAGACTCATAGCACTTGTAAGAAAGAGTGGGCTAACTATGCCTGTGGGGAAATACAGCATTAAAGAGGAGTTGGTACAGTTTTTATAGATGGAAAGCAAGAGAAGTTGTTAGAATATTTTGGAGGAGGCAGTTAGCTGATTGATCCAGGCAAAACTGTTCATTGGGTTCCTCCATCAGAGTCTTTAAGCAGAAGAGAAAATATCCTCTTTTGGATCAAAATCGGTAAAGATGTTATTAGGTTATAAACTTCCATAGTTGAGTGAGGTTAGCATCTGTCATCTGGGCTCTTTAAATGTATTGATAAGTTAATTAGAAAACAAAGTGAATGGCAAACAGTAACACTTATTCAGGATGGTAAACTTCCAGAGATGTTTCAGATAGCTCTTGTTAGACTGAGTGCTTGGGCAAAGAAATTGCAGGAGGTGCTGTTCTAATAAAGGCAGAGTAGACTCCACAAGGAGGGAAGGCTCGATTTTCATTTAAATGTAGAGGGTAGTAAACTGAGGAAAAAAAACATTAGGGTCTGTATGGATGATATTACAAAAATATTAGTACAGTGGCAGTCAAACAGGCTGAGAGGAATTTAGGGAATATTAGAAGGTCAGTTTAGAAAACAGAGAATGCACCATCATGCCGTTATGTGCCTCTTGTGTTGTATGTGCATCTTGAACAGCAGCATGTAATTTTGATACCTTTTCCTGATTTTCTTCTTTATCTAAAGATATGTTCAGAGGTACTGACTGCCTGTCGTGGAAGGTGGATCAGCAAAGATGAGAAATCTGTGACTTGGAAAGGGGGTAGCTAAGTAGGGGGTAGAGTTAGATACTGCTTACACCATGAATGGTGTTTAATGAAAAAGTTGAATAGGAAACAGCTACAGTTCTTGTCTTTCTGTGAAAACGAGAAATGCAGTACTGAACAAAATTTTCTAGAAATAAATATAAAGGAAAGGTAGAATACTTTTTCATTTAATATATAATTACATTTGTGGAATTCCTAGTGGTGAGATGCAGTGGAAGCAAAAATGAGGAAAGTGTCTGTTCAGGGTCTGGACGAAATTAGGAAGAAGTTCTTCACTGAGAGTGTGGTGAGGCCCAGAAACAGGCCCAGAGAAGTTGTGGCTGCCCCATCCCTGGAAACGTTCAAGGCCAGGTTGAATGGGTCTTTGAGCAACCTGGTTTAGTGAAAGTGTCCCTGCCCATGGCAGGGGGTTGGAGCTAGATGATCTTTGAGGTCCCTTCCAACCCTAACCATTCTATGATTCTATGATACATGGTAAGGATAAACTAAGCAGTGCCGGCAGTGCCTTTTATAGGATTTGAAGGTTTACAGGGTCATTTTTCCGTGCTTCTAGAATGCTTGTTAATATAGCTTGCAGCATGCGTTCAAGTAAACTTGAATAAAGGGATAGATTTGTGGCATTTATGAAAAATACTGTAATTCACAAGAAACTCACTTTGCTGAATTTGTTCTTTCTTGCTTGGGATGAATAGGGTAACTTTCATCTTTTGACAACTGATTGTAGCTCTCAGTCAAGTAGACACTGCTGTGTATTTGTGCTTAACTAATATTTTCAAGGTTCCTGGTCCATAGACCATCTGGGATGTCTTTATGCTATTTCTTTTCAAATCTGTTCTTCCAAATGCATAAGGATAATTGGATATATTCTGTCTTCATAGCAGTCATGGGTGCTACATCTCTTTCTTCTGTAGAGATGTTGGCAGAAGCATGAAAACTCCAGGGACAGACTGAAATGACAGTACATAGACAGCAATGCATTTATAAAACCAAAGCCCACAAAACCTGACCAAATGACAGAAAACACAGACAGCTGTGCTGTCGTGGTAATAAACCTGCTGACAAAAGGAAGGAGGCTGGCCTGTCTTTTCACAGAACAACATGGTTGTCTTGATACGTGTCACTTAATGGAGACAAACATTATATACTGTTTCACATCTAAATACCACCAAAGCTACAAATTCATTACAATGTCTGTGTTTAGTAACCTTGATAATGTGAGCTGAGACTGTGAAATCAAAACTGCTCTTGAAACAGAAAATGAAATCTGGGGCATTGAACATGATTTTACAGCCAAACTGAGTTCATTAAACACATCATGGGCTTCTGATTATAGAGGAAAAAAATGGCTTATTTTCTTTAACTGTCAGAGAAGAAAAATTATGTAAGTTTTAAGGTCTTGAGAGCAGAAAATACTTTGTTTGTGGAAGTACAGTACCTTGTACAGTTGATCCCTGATACTTACCATTAGTCTAGAGGCTTTGATCTCATCTTTTTTCATGAGCCTATTCCAACAGATTTTCTCTGATACAAGCCATATTTAACCAAGATTATTAAAATAGGCATATATATCAGTGTGGTTTAAATTTACAGTATCTACATGTAGGATTTCATTAGCAGCTCCTGTTGTACTTGGTTACTAGGCAATGTGAGATCTGCTTTGGGTCTGAAAGTAGTGTGTTTGTGTTAGTTGCCATACTGCACCTCTCAGCAGGGATTATTATACTGGGTAAAAGTACCATGCTAATGTAGTTTTCTGATTTTGAACCTTTTTACAGCATGTTGTGAATTTATTCAGATTGGTGCTAGCTTTTGGATCTCTGTAGCATGCTTTATTCTAAGGTATAAATATACCCAGAGATTTCTAGAAAGACAGAACTAAGTTTAGGGGTTTTATGGTTGACATCTCTGTTTTAAGTACTAGTGCAGTATAACGGTAAGGTGATTTTTTCTTCCTCTTGTTAATGGGTATACAGAGTAATAAAAACAATCCCCAAAGCTGCTCACTGTTTGGTTTTGTTTGTTTGTTTGCTTGGCTTTTTCCCAGCATTACTGTTAAAAATTTTGTATGTGCAATCATGATGTGCTGCTGTCTTTGTTACTACTATACTTTTACTAATGGGATATAGTATGTTATTTTGTGCAGCAATAATTTTTTAGAGATTCATCTCTTAATGCTTTCCTATCGCTTAGCTTTGCTGGGAATGGAAGGGAATCCTTTAATGACCAACACCATGTTATTTCCTTAGGGCAATTCCTCTTAATTACCGTTCTGCTACAGTCCCGAGAGCTCAGGTTATGCACAAAGACTTTGAAACATGGATTATATTTCTGTCTTGGAACACATCACGCTGCAATTCTTTTTCCTTAGGCTATAACATTCTATTAATGCTTCATTAAAGGTTTAATTAAACCCTTTAGTTTGCAGAAATTGTGTATATGCTTCAGAAATGATCATTCTTAACCTATTAAAAGATGTTATTTGTAATATTTTTTGAAGGTATAAGCTCTAATATAGTGTTAACTATTGTTAAGACAAAAATTGAAGTATAAAATGGAAAGGAATGTTTTTTTATAGTGTTACTGTTTTATTCAGCTGGGTGATTCAGGTAAAATCTTTTGCCATGTTTTAGTCTGTCTTCTCTGAAGATTATTCTAAGAAAAAATCCTTCTTGAGCAATAGGAAAATACATGAATGTTGTGAAAAGTATTTTGTTAAACTCTGAGGAACTAATTGTAAGACTTGCTTTTCCATGAGGCAAATATAGCTTTATGGATGCTTAACTACTTCTGATACTACATTCATTGGGTTTGGACATTATGGATAACCCCTAGGTATAGAGTTTTTAATTTGAATCTTTATAAGAATAGTAATTAAAATAATCTGAGTCAGTTCTTTCCAGGCACTGGACAGAAAGGTTGGTTTTTACAGCCTCCAAGAAAATGTAACTTGCTAGACAAACTCAAAGCTGTAGTTTCTTAATATAGGCAGAATTGAGTGCAAATCTGATCTGAAATACAATACATGGGCATAAGAACTTTATTAAGAGAAGAAAATTTCATCTGCCATGTGCTTAGAACCCCTGAAATATTTCTGACCTGTCATAAGGAAGAGGTCAAAACCATATTTCTGAGTTCTGCAGCCACTGGTAGTCGTAAGAAGTCATGAATAATTTGCACATTAGAGGCTGAAGAACAGATATTCATTTCACCTCCACAGACCCTTCTCTACCACAGCCTGCATCTACCGAAAAAAACCCTCCAGAAATAAATAAGGGTCATATTTCACTTAAGTACATCATTATCTAGGAATAATGCTAGAACTAATGAAGTGCAGTTCCTACAAAACTGTGTCTTGGAGGTGATTGACTTTGATTCTGGGAAGGTATGATTTCTAGTGCTTTTACAAAAATTAAAGCAGGAGAAATCTACTTCTTGAGTTGTCTCTCGTAAAAGGATGAGATCAACTCTGCTGCTGAAAGCAGCTTTGGGCCCACAAATATGATGATAAAAAAAGTGGGAGAAGAAATGGCCTAAACCAAATTTATGCACACATTAATATAAACTTCCAAGTAACGCAAATATAACATGAAGAGAATACAAAGATTGGAAAGTCAAGTTCAAAAAACCAGTGAATGCTGGAATTGTTATTTGTATGGTCGGAATTAAGTGCTTCTAAAAATCAGTTAAATTTATGTTGAAACAATGGATTTCTCTTTTCAGAGACAGATTTATGTTTTTAAACAATTATTGTGCATGGAGTAGACATGGTTGTCCTTTGATTTCTTCAATATGTCAAGTTTATTAACATTTGGACTATGTGGAATTTTAACACCTCCAAATGAAACTTGAATCATTGCTAGAAGAGTCTGGAAGAACAGGCATGTCATTTCTTCCCTGTTAATAAAATCCTTTATGTCCAAAAATAAAGTGCCAAATTTGTTCTAAACTGCCAAGGCACATTTTTCAGCTTTTTCCTTCTTAGAATCTTTTATGAGAGGAAGAACATGCAATTCTCCAGTTTATATTCTAGTATAATTTAATTTCAGTGAATATATAGGTGTGATCTAGGCATCAAATATTTTATTCATAGGTTTTTATTACTGCATAAACCAGAAGGGTAGCAATTTGTTGCTAGTAATCTAGAAGTCAATTTAAAGGAAGTCAATGATTGTTTTAGTATTTAAGCATTGATTTTTGGAATGTAAAGCTTAAAAAAGTTAAGTATGAATAAGCCGTCTACAAGTGCATTCATACTGCTAGTTCTTAGCTTTGAATAGATGTGTTTCTCTAATTTTTGGTTTTGAAGGTATTTGAAATAATATTTAAATGGAGTGTGAATGAATGATTGGTTGGAACTGGATGATCTTGAGGTCCTTTCCAACCCTAACTGTTCTATGATTCTATAATTCTGCTCCTTTTTTATTCAATTCTTTCAATAGCAGTATGCTTTGATAGGGAGGTATCAGATGAGTTTCATTTCCTGGAATCTAGCATGAGTGCAGTGATATTCTGATGCACTGCTTAGTGGCAATTTTGATGTATCCTCTTCTCCCACATCCCACATTCATATTTCATCTGTAACTGAATTAACACTGTTTAAATTCATATAAGGTGCTGGCTATCAAATGTGCTGTCTGGGCAGTTGCTGAGCCTGGTTTTGTCCCCAACGTTGCACCTGCTCTACTTCTTTGAGATATGGAGCACACCTGGCTGCTTTTGACCTGCAAGCCAGGATCCAAGTGGTTCTTGTACTTCCATTAGTTTCTAAAGTTGTGTGTAGGATATGAACAGCCTCTACTAAAATTTAGTCTTTTTAGAGACAGTGCAACAGCAAAATAAGGAAAATAAGGTAAAAGAAGGAAATTCAACCTCAAGTGGCAATGTTGTAGGCTCCCAAAATTATATTTTTTTTTTCTGACAGCATGAACTTGTTATGCTGCTTGGTCAGTGGTTTGACAGGACTTCAAACTGGCAGAGTCCACCCTGGCCCTTTCTGCCATTCAGGGGCCATCAGCGCTAGTGCTGCTCTCCCTTCATCTTCTCCATCAATGCTGTCATAGACCTCTGTTAGAGTCCCTCTTAGTTTTCTTGGGTTAAGGCTGAAGTTAGTCTAGTTATTCCTGAAGAAATAAGATCTAACTTTTTGATTTCCATTATTGTCTCTTGAATCCTTCCCAATTATTCTTTTTTTTTTCTTGTAAGTTGGACAAGCCAGGGTTGCATACTGGGTTTATCAGTGGCACAATTACTTCTTTTGTTTTTCATTTACTAATAATCCTTAATATTCACTTCGTTGACTTGTCAGCATCAAGTATTTTCCTACAACTATAGAAAAGAGCTTGCTTATAATGGTAATAGTAATTTTATGATCTGTGATT
Source organism: Brotogeris chrysoptera (assembly GCA_030323915.1). NCBI lineage: Eukaryota > Metazoa > Chordata > Aves > Psittaciformes > Psittacidae > Brotogeris > Brotogeris chrysoptera. Next base: position 56,265 of record JARCZZ010032734.1, read on the forward strand.
TTTATATGTGAAATTGGGATTGATTTCATTCATTAATTTGCATGTATTTTTATTTTATATGTCATATTTTGCTAAACCACTCTATAGCATGGACAGTAGCTCTTCATAGCCTACCATGTTCTTCGTTGTCTGGAATATTTACTGTCATCTAAATGCTATATCACTCACATTAGTTACCTTCTTTTCGGTGTAATTTATGAATTTATTAAATAGCACAGATTCTAGTGTGAGTCCTCTAGTAATCTTCCTTTCCAGGTGCTAGCTATTACCTCCTTTTATATCTAGTCCTTTAAACATTATTGTATCCTTTACTTGCTACCTTTGGGTTTGTTTAGGTGGTTTTTTTCGTGTTCAGGGTGGGGTGGGGGGTGTGTGACACTTTGCTGATGGATGTAAGTTATTTCAAAATGCCTTTTGCAAGTCTGACTGGATATGAAATGGATCTCCTGCATCCTCAATAACTGTTGAGTCCTTCAGGGAATGGCAGTGTGTTGGAGAGAGAGATGTGTCCCTTTGCAAAAGCAGTTTTGGCTCTTCCAGATGTTTTACATATTAATATGTCTTCTAACTCTTGTTTTACAGTTTGCAAATTCGCACATTCTAGATGCCAGTTTTTAAAATATACATACACAGATGGCACTGTTCCATCTGGCTTTAGGTGATGTCATCAAGTTGGTTCATTGAAAGACAAATCTGCCACTTTGGATAGCAGCTACTCCATGGTAGATCCGAGCCTAGATGGAGTGTATTTTTAAAATGGCATTGTTGCGACTAGTGTTTATTCTTTTTAAATTTTAGCTGTCCCTTTTCCGCCAACGCATCGCTTGACATCTGAAGAAGTGTTTGACACAGATGGAAGACCAAGGGTTGACATTTTGAAGAACCACTTGATAAAAGAGGGTCGAGTAGATGAAGAAATTGCACTTAGAATCATCAATGAGGGTGCTGCAATATTACGGAGGGAAAAAACTATGATAGAAGTTGAAGCGCCAATTACAGGTAATATTTCTTTATAATTTCACTCATAAATAAATTTGAAAAAGCCAGATATTTTCAGTAGTTGAATTCATCTTAAAAATTGCTAAAATCAAATTTCTGTATAGTCATTGAATTATCCCTCCCAACTGCATTTGCTTGACAATGCTCAAAAGGTCTGAAAGAATAGGCTGCGCTTTAATTTTCACAATGAAGTCATTAAACCTAATGGCAAAAGATAGTATGATTGCTATTAAAATAACAAAACAGAAAATACTAAAATGTTGATGTATTACAGGTTGCTAATTCCTGCAGTAATGTAAGTGGGAATAAAGATATCTATCTGCTATAGAAAAATGAACTCAGAATTATCCTAAAGTTTAAACGTGTGGAAAGAAGCTAATTGCTGTATTTTGAAGCAAATACTGTGAACTGGAATTCTGAGTGAAAATACCCCTTTGTAGTTCCTCTGTAGATGAGACTCGTAATTGTATGTGAAACCATATCCTTGTGAGGGTAGGAGTACTGGAAAGCGTTGAAAGATTGTTCTAGCATTTTTAATGTGCTAGGACCAGATCCACTGTGATACAAGACTGACTAATGGGGGGGTGAGTATTTTTATGGTTTGACTAGTTGAATTTCTGCTTGAGCTGGTGAAAGGTGGAACAGGTGTCCTTTAGTACTTTTATGTGTAAACAACCCAGACTGGTAGAAAATCACTGACGTTGCATATCTGTTACTTATGGTAATGAAAGAAGATTTGATTTATGATTTCAAATCAGATTTTCTTTGATGTGAATGTGTTTTCTTCTATATGGACCTCTCTAAAATTTACGCCTGAAAAGCTTCATTTAGGGCATCACCTTGCTTTAACTTGTTAATATCAGGTAAATGAAAACACTTAAACAGTACATCATTATTACTGTAATTTATTTTTTTTTAAATAAGTGATTGAAATGGTGGAACCCAGTAAGTGACTGTCTGAACTCAGAGTCTTTTGAAGCTCCAGATAAAACTACACGGTTATCCATATGTTTAGAAATTGTGTATTTCCTTTTATTCAGGTAGTTACCCAGAGCTACGGGTAAATTAGCAGCTGAAAAAGAAGGAAAGTTCTTGTAGTGCTTCAGTAGAAATCTTAACAAAAGTGACATAAAAGAGGACTCATTCTGTTTAGTCTAATATTTTGTACATCATGATGACAAATGGTCTGCTCCGAGGGGATAACAGTCCTGTCTGTGGCGTACCATGTCCAATACTTCTTTCCAAAATTAGAACAACTTTTTTTCCACAAAAAAATTTACCGATAACCTCTGAGAAGTCAGAAGATGCTATTCATCAGTTGTTCAGTGACATTTTGCTTCAGTGGAAGGCACAATCTCTCTAATTCCTGTTGTTATCAGCAATCCCTTGTGCAGAAATAAGAAGGCAGCTCCTGACTTCCGTTGAGCTGGAAATTCCTGTGGGAATGAGGAGTTAAGGAGCAGTTCTCTTCCATATATTTTTTAAATTTCTATTTCTTTATTTTTTTAATTGTGAGATGACCTGGCTTTGTTGTATGCTCTTCAAAGTCTTCCCATCTGCTATCTTTGGCACTTCTGCCTTAGGTTGCTGACCACTGGTCTTGTCCTGTCTCATATTCTAAAAACACAAGAAAAATCCACTGTTGAAATAGTGAACATGATTATTTGAAGGAGAAAAGTAACTGAGCAAAGAGAAGATATGATGATATTAAAAGGTATGTTAGTCTGACATAGAAACAAAAGCATACTCCCTGCTTTATTCAATCCCACATGGACACAGCAAATTGTTGCAAAGCAACAGGCATTTTCAAATATGCATACCAAGGAGAATTTATGAAGATCCCTAAGGGGCTGGGGAGGACAGTTGAGAGCTGCTGGCAGCTTTCAAGACCTCAATGCTCAGCGCGCTAAATGTCTTTGAAAAGTATTCCACAGTTTGCTAGACTGAGATGGGGCTGTCATCAGCATTGTTGCAGGTAGTGAGGACAGCATCTTAACGAAAAGCAAAGGGGGAAGCTTCAACAATTTGTTATTCCTGCTTTATGCCTGCCTTTCCTCTTAATTAGAAGTACTTTGTGGCTCTTAACTATAACTTCGTAACTTTTCCATTAGATTTTTTTTTAATTAATTTGAACAAAATTTTTGCTTGCAGTGTGTGGTGATATTCATGGCCAGTTCTTTGATCTAATGAAGCTGTTTGAAGTGGGAGGATCACCTGCTAACACAAGATACCTCTTCCTCGGTGACTATGTAGACAGAGGTTATTTTAGTATAGAGGTAACTGAATATATTAATCTGTTTTGTCCTAAATTTTTCTGTAAGCACACTTTTATGGAGGTTTTCAAATGAAATTTTAGGTCTGCTTTAAGATGTGAATATGTTCTTCGCTGCTGTGCTTTCTTCTATGAGAGAGGCCTGCTCACAGGAGGATATTAGCAGCCATTTGGACTGTCCTGTTGAAATTGACAGACTTACTCATTTCTCCTCCTTTCTTTAGTTAGTTTTTGAAAATTTGAATTCTATGGCTTTATTATACATAATCCTGCTTCTCTGGAAATATCCAGGAAGTTGTTTTTGTAGGGTTTTGGTAAACAGGTGAGTAATGACTGCAGAGTGTTTTAATTTATTATGGCTGTTTATTTGTGTAAAGTAGATTAATTTTCCCTATGTAATCAAAATGGTTTTTTAATAATCATTAATATTTTTCTTTACTAAAATTCTGAGGGCGATTACAGATATTCCCTAAGGATGACCTGTGTTTCTGCCATTAATTTTTCAGGTATTTTGAATTAAAATGCTTTTTTGTTTTTCAGCATGTTTGTTAAGTGTGCTAAATTCCAGAGATAGTCACATGTTCATATCAATTAGTTTCAGAGTTATGAATTTTAAGTTAACTATTCTTCTGGAGCCAGCTTGGGAGGTGCCTCAGCTTGGCATCTCTTAATAGATTCCAAATCTAATAGAATGGCATACTATTTGAAATAGTACTTGGCAAGTCATGGTGTATGATACTTCATTTCTGTATTAAAATTATGCTGTTCTAATAATGTATGGGTATATACAGTGAAGGGCACGCACAGTGCCTTTTGTGGTTGTTAGGGACGATAGACAAAAGGAGGTGCAGCAGGAATGATTACCTCAAAGTCATTTATAAGGAAAAATTTCAACAGTCTTTCCCTATTTATTAATTTGATCTTCTTGTCCTGTTATTGATGAATACAAATAATGTAATTGCCCTTGAAAAGGACATTTACACAGCAACACTGTATGTTACTATATCAAAACATGGTATGAAAGCTCTTCAACCATTACACTTACAAAAACTTCTGTACATTGGATGTTCTTGGATTTCTTAATAAGAACAGGCTCAGGGTTTTTTTGCCATATAATTTTAATTCAATTTTTGATATAATATTTGACATGCTAGATATGCTTGTGGAACATGTAAAGGTATGTTAGATATACTCTTGAAACCACTCCAGGGTTCTTAAAAGGCTTGGTTTTCTTCACTGAGATAATCTGCTTTCTTCTGCTGTGAGTGGTTCTTGGAACATCAGTGAAGTACGTGGCAGATGACCTGAATAAAGTTGGATTGCTGCAAGCGCATGAAGGCAGGGCTACGCTTTGTGGTCCTGTTGAGAAAGCAAAAAACAGTGTATGAAAATCAGCCATTTGTTCTCTGTTTTAACCTTAAAAAAAAACGTTCCTACTTAACGTTTTTTGCCTTAATTAACATCCTGGAAGTATAAGTTGACCTCCAGGTGTTTTTATATGTGCTTACTTTAAAATCTTTCTCAGAGATTGGAAGTATAATATCCTTTTGGTAAAAGATTTGGTGTTTCACAGCACAGTAAAGGTGAAATTTTCTAAAAATGCTTGATCAGTGAAGTTTGATTTTTCACCATTAAATTCTTAATCGGTCTGTCCTGAAAAGTCTGTAGTTGCACTGATATTTTAGTAATAACCCATGTCCAATTAAAAAATGTCATTGCTCCTAATAGGGAAGATAATTACATGCTACTGTAATTGTATATAACAAACTGCTGGGGTCAAGTTGGAATCCTTCACATAAGTGTGCAAGTTCTTTTCTGTGCCAGCAGTATCAGGGCATAGAATACTCTGACATTAGTCTGCTTGCATTTGGTAATAAAAAAAGAAATATGCCAATACAGCAAAAGGTAAAAAAAAATAATTCTTTTAATGCTTAATAGGTGACATGCTTGCGAGTGTATAGATCTACAATTTAATCAAATGTAGCATCCGTTCACTGAAAGGAAGGGGCTATTTTGCTATTACATGTTTTCAAGGTTGACAACTCTTATAAATTTTTCATCCCAACTGACTTAATGGAAACAGTTCACAGTTGTAGAATCTGCCAAATTAATTCATGTATTCATTTGATGATAAGCACTTGTTTTATAAGAAACTGATTATGCTTTCTGCCGGGAAACAGTTTTAAAGAGTCTGGGGACTTTGCAATATATCAGGATGTTTTAGAGTTACAGAAGTGTTGGAAAGCAAATGGTATCATTAGAAAAATTACTATTTTGCCTATTTTTACTAAGAAGATAAGAAAAATTCAGTAATTAGTTTAGCTGAACTTCACAGTAGAAGTCTTTGATGTACTTCTCCATGTTTGCTGGTTTTTTTAAGTGTTCTTTTGTTTTCTTTCTTCCTTCATGCACTTGCTATTCTATGTGAAATAACTGTAAAGAATGATAGCTTCAGGATAGTCCTTTTAATTTAAGAACAATAATAGCAACTTGCAGGTGACTTCAATGTAGTCTAAAACTTCTGGGATTTTGAGATCTTTGTGCTCAGTTAAAATACAAGAATCAGGTTTGAAATGTAAGAAATACATTTGGACTATTGAACACTGAATAAATACCTGGCTTTCCCAGTTTTTTAAGAAAAAAAAAATGTCTACTCTTGTCCATTCTTAGTTTAAAAACAGTCTTCAAATTATAGAAATGACTTAAATGTAAATAGATTTGTGGTTGCTTTTTTTTTAACTTCTTCGTTCTCTGTCTGCTTTTCTTCTTATGCCAGTGTTTAGAATCCGATAAAATCAGATTTTAGGCACAAACATGCACATTATTTGTCTGGATGAAAGTGTTCCGTAGTTTAGTTCTGCAGAGTTTATTTTAACTGTTGAGTGTCTGGTAAATATAAATATTTTTACAGCATTCTTTGTGGCTCTTCTTGAGAAAATAAGTAATTTGCATAACACTGTCTAGAGCTGGACTCAGGGAAGCACTGCTGTATTTTAAAATGGTGCATTAAGCTGTGCTTGCTTTTGAAGCTGTTAACATTCTTGTTCAATGTTTCTCAGTAACAATTTTTTAAGTTCTTATAGATCAGTGTATTTTACTGGATATCTTTGTTTTTCAACAGTGTGTGCTGTACTTATGGGTCCTGAAAATTCTCTACCCAAGCACGTTATTTCTTTTGAGAGGCAACCATGAATGCAGACACCTAACAGAGTATTTTACCTTTAAGCAAGAATGTAAGTACTAAGAATGTAAAATTAGCTTCCAACCTGATGATCTGCAGTCTAATTTTGCTTGAGAGATATTTGTCTTCTAGTTTAGTTAAGGTGTTGCCACCATTTGGAGGACCCATTGACTTTGGTAGAATTGCTTGCAGTTAAGCATGGTGTTGGGAGTGCAAGTTATGTAGAACAGTGCTGTCCGTAAAGACACATTGTTGACTAAGTTTTGTTCAGTCAATCCCAATGTTAAAATCCTGGAGAGAGGAAGGTTGTTTTGCTGTCTTGGCTATAACTGGGAGTGCAGAGTAAGATGCTGAGCAGCACTGTGAAGCTAGCAAAAAAACCCTACTGCTGAGTAATTTTTGCCTTTAGGGAGTTGATTTGAACTGTACTAGTAAGATAACTCTTCAGTGCTCCTCCACTTGGAGGCTTGTGTAAGTATTGATCCAGTGATAAATGGATCATTTGCACTGGTAAAACTGTCTTTGATGGAGGTGAAAGTGATGTAATCTGTAAGCAGTTCTTAGCTTTCACTGTAAATGAGAAATCATACACTTCTCAGTAGTATTTTACATGAAGTGTGCTGTATAGTTGTATAATACAAAATAATTCTGTGATTTAAAAAACAAAAAACAAAACCCAAAAACTGTTTTTCCACACTTGAAATTGAAGAAGAAATGAAAAAAGTTTATAGTTCTGGAATAGAATATCTAAGAAATGTGCTTGCTGTGGCAGTGTTTGGAAATGCTCATTTAAACCCCAAATATTCATTGCTTTGGGTTGCTTTTGGGGATTTTTTTGATCACTTTGAGATTTGTTTGTATAGTTATGATCCACTAGATTACTTCTTCCATCTAATATAGATTTCTTAATGGTTTATATTTTCTTTCCTGTAGGTAAAATAAAGTACTCTGAAAGAGTCTACGATGCTTGTATGGAAGCTTTTGATTGTCTCCCTCTTGCTGCTCTCTTAAATCAACAGTTTCTTTGTGTTCATGGTGGACTCTCACCAGAAATTAATACACTAGATGACATTAGGAGAGTGAGTATTCTGTGTATATGAAAATAAGTGGAAATACAGATATTTTTATGGTGCTACACAAAGTCGTCTTTGTGGAATTGTCAGTGTATTGTTTTCTGTTCTTGTCTCTTTTGGAAGTGTGAATCAGGAACTGAAATGTAGTCTAGAGCAGTATCACATTTAAAAACTCTTGGATTATTTAGTGTATTTTCCATTAGTACATCTCCTTGTGACAGCTGGGACTATTACATTAAAAAAAAAACCTCAAGAACTCCACATAGTTTCCTGAGGCAGGTAGTGCATGTACAGAGTTTCATATCCAGTTGAAATAATGCTTTGTATTTCTTTCTAGATAAAGGTAGTGTTCTCATGCCTTTCACAACAGAACTCATTGAAGTTAATTGTAGTCTTAAAATGGTTTGTTATATCAAACATATTTCAGTTATTCTTATATTTCTTTGAATCTTTTGAATATTTCTTATATTTCTTTTGCAGTATTTAATAGAAATTCAGATTGCTGTTTAAGATGGCAAATCTGGTAGGCATTTGAGTTACAGCTGTAGAGTGTTTCTCACTGTGGTAAATGTGCTGAGTACACTGGTAGGAATGAAACCAAGTTTTAAAAATTATACAATAGAGACATACAATGGCCATGTGCAATTTAAAGGGAAGAAGATTGTGATGACACGAGGTATCTGTTTCTAGCAACTTGGTTTTAACTTGAATAGACTGCTGATGTCAGGTAAAGATTTATCAGATGGGAGTTTTCAAATTGCTTTCCTTTTTGCATATTCCTTTTGACTTATTTTAGTTCTCTTAACTGACATCTTAACTGCTGTGTTTGGGATTCAAAACCATTCCTGTTACGATTAGTAACAGCTAAAGAGTAACTGATGTCAGCTTAAAATATAAATATGTGGTTTTAAGAAACTTCAGAATTATTGGTAGGGATGCAAGATAAAAAAGTTGTTTATCCATGTCTGGAAGGGGTTGCATGGGGACCTATTTAAAAAAAAAGATCCAAATTTCAGAAGGAAAAAGTATGTTCCTAATTTGGTTTTATACTGTGTAAGTGTTGATGCCCATTTTTGTCTTTTATCTTCATTTATTGTATTTCGCATTCTCTCAGCATTTTCTCCTTTACTGGTGCTCTGGTGCAGTTCTCTCCCTCTCCTCAGATTGCTGTGCTGCTCTGCAGTTGAATCTCATGTCTGATTATTTTTTTAATTCTTTTTCCTGACTGGCCCGTTTCAGAGGCTGGAATGTCAGCGTATGGCACTCACAGATATTACACTGCCAAGCAGAATGATGTGAGAGGAGAAAAAGGTAGAAACAGAGAAGTAGATTTAAAGCTTAGTGGTATAAGAAGGAAAATGTCCTGAGCACATTGCGGCTTTTTTGTTTTCTAAATAATCATCTGGTGACTTGGAAGAGTTCATGAGTTGGCAGCAGCTTCAATAGCTGCATTAGAGCTTAGCATGTGTTGATATTGTAGATGTATTTAAATTAAATGCATGATGTAAAATGCTTTTTTTGTATCTAGGAAAAATTCATATACTTGTGGTGCAAGTGTGGTGTGTGAAATGACTTCTGTAAACAGTCGAGACCATTGTATAATTTTACAAGCCTTCTGGTTTATTAGCAGAAGTTCTTATTAAGGAGAGGTCTTCTCTGCAAACATGTGTAGGCATAATCATCTGGCCTAAGAAGGGAATTCACAGCTCTATAAATAGTACAGGAATCACCTAAGAAAAAGAAACGAATCTGTGCAGATGAAGCTTCTTGTGGATGAAGTCTTAATGTCAGTATTATTGACATTCATGAAGGTGATTAAACTATGCAAATGATTATTTTTGCTGGCATAAACTTATTTCCAGTAGAGGACAGCTATTATAGTAGCTATGACAATAAAGCCTAGCTAGAAAGATTGCTGCAAGTGTTTCTTATTTCTGGGAAAACTGAAGTCTGTGAAACTTGGATTCATCTGATTTTTATTCTCTGAACTTCATTTACACAGGTGTTCTGACTCTGTTGGTAAAGAGTGTCTCTTTCAGACACATGTCCACCTATTTAGAGATGCTGTGCACTGCCAAGATTTCAGTTAACAAAATTCCAGGAATTATGATTTTAAGCCTTGCGATTTATAAGGAGGGAAATGTCCAGATCAGTTTATGAGGATTCTTAATTTAAAGAAGAGAGACCGAGAATTTACTTCCTCATTTACAACAGATGGTTGTTCTTTTGTTTAATTCTTGGTGGTACAAAGGCTTGATCCTCAAAGTGCCTTGAAATATATCAGGGTGCTACTGCGAATCTGTCTTTGTAATACCTTGCTTTCTTTCTGTGGTCTGCTTGAATTTCCTTTTCTTCAGTAATATGGAAGATGACTACCACTCTTCATTGGCCTTCACTTTGGTTTTAGGCTTTACTATGTGATGATTCCCAGGAAAATTACTACAGATTACTTAAAACTGCTGTCTGTATCTTTAAGAATGTGAAGCTTCTGCAAATATATTTTGCCTCAAAAGTAAAATAGTTTTAATTTCCTGTACCTTAATCTACCTCCAAGGTTTTGCTACACCTAAATTTGAACATCCATGTGGAGGTATGATGCACTTTGGTTTAGTAGCCCTGACTGCTTAATGCCTAGAAATTAATTTGGATTCTATGATCTAGGCTGAGAAAGTTGGGGCTGTTCAGCCTGGAGAAGAGAAGGCTGCGTGGAGACCTCATAGCATCCTTCCAGTATCTCAAGGGGTCCTATAGGGATGCTGGGGAAGGACTCTTCATTAGGGACTGTAGTAATAGGACAAGGGGTAACGGGTTCAAACTTCAACAGGGGAAGTTTAGATTGGCTATAAGGAAGAAATTCTTTCCTATAAGGGTGGTGAGGCACTGGAATGGGTTGCCCAGGGAAGGTGTGAGTGCTCCATCGCTGGCGGTGTTCAAGGCTGGGTTGGACGTAGCCTTGGATGGCATGGTTTAGTGGGAGGTGTCCCTGCCCATGGCAGGGGGGTTGGAACTTGGTGATCTTAAGGTCCTTTCCAACC
>JARCZZ010032735.1:0-13506 GCA_030323915.1 Brotogeris chrysoptera
GCCAAGAACGCTACGAAAAGCAACAACAGAAAAACAAACCTTATCCTCCGGGAGTGTTCCTCTGTCTGCACAATAAAACCTTAGGTTGTGTGTTGGAGCCGCGGCCGTGCGTGCGGTGATGGGGCGAAGGGCTGGGATCCAGGCTGTGCTTTCAGCCTCCCATCTTGGGAGGGGACACCCTTCCTGGGCAACCCATAGCCTGCCTCCCCCAGGGCCTCCAGCAGGAGGGATAGGAGCAGGCAGGAACAAGTCTTGCCTTCGCTGCGGTGATCCCCTCCTATGAACCTGGAGCACGGACCCCTGCACCCAGGCCCTTTGCCCCATCCCATCATCCCACCCTTGTCCCTATGCCCCGTACTCCATTCTGGAACCCCAACCCTCCTGGCCCCACTGTGAGCTCAGGGCCAGGGCATTCCACCAGGGAGGCGAAGCAGGGTAGGTACAACTGGGGACCCCAGGATACATCCTGGCCCAACCATCCTCTGGGGAGGGAATTGTCAGAGCTGGGAGCGTGTGCGTGTGCTAGAGCTCCTGGTGCTGTGTCTGTCATGCCAGGGTCCTTCCTGCACACGCTGCCTATGGGGATGCCAAGGGCCCCCACATCTCCTGGAGCACCCACACACTGCTCCCTGCCCAGGGTCAAGATGCTACCCTGGGACCGGGGGGCTATCCTCACCCTCACATTTGGGAGTGGAGCCCGACACTACCCACTGACACCACTTGTGACCCTATAGCAGCCTCCCAGAGTGACGCCCAGACTCATCCCTCCCTGTTTCAGGGCTGGAGCCAGGCAGGAGGGCCCCAAATGCCACCATAATTACATCCCTGCTAATTACCCTCGGTAGGTGCTCATTGAGTCACGGCTGCTCCCGTGCGGCACCGTGAGGCCACAGCGCCCTGGGCGGGTCAGGCGTCAGGGAGCGGTGCTGGGTGGGTGCCCCGATGTCCCCATGGGGCTATGAGGAATGGGCGCTCCTGTGCATCACCGCCGCACCACCCACCCCGTGCCTGCCTTTGATGCAGGCTTAGGGGACCCTTCTCCCTATGTTTCGTCCTGAGGGAGCATCTCCTCCCCTCTCTTTGATGCTCTACTCCAGTCCTCGGTGGGAGCCATGGGCACCCCCTCTTTCTGCCTTCTTGACCCCCACACCAAGCTGTGTCCCACCCTGCTCCCTCTCTTAATGCTCCATCCACCCTTTCCTGCCCGGACCTTCACCTCCCTCCCCGGATCTCTCCCTTCCCCATACCTTCAGACATGCTTCTTCATACCCCCTTACCTCTGTCGCCTTCCTCCCCAGCACCCCCTTGCCGTGGGCCACCATCCCTCTCGGATTCACGTCCCCTTTAAGCCTCCCCGAAGCTGGAATGCGAGAGGAGCATTTCAGTGCCCTGTGAGGTCAGATAAAGGCACTATATTTATCTAGCCGGTAACCTGAGCTGTGAATTTCTACCCCGGTGTTTTTATGCGGCCCCACTGCCCTCCGGCTCGGCCCCCTCCATCCTCTCGGTGCAGGGTGGAGGAGCTGAGCCACGGGGTGCCCGGTCCCCTGCTAAGGGCTCATTGGGGTGCTGCTGGCCCCGCTCTGCATCGCTCACTCTCATCCCGCTCCAAGGGAGATGCCCCGAGGAGGCAGGATCGGGTCCCCTCGCTCAGCCCCATGACCAGCTGCCTGCCTCCCACCGCGCCGGCCTCGTGCCCCGGACCAGCCATCAGCCGCCCGCACCACTGACCCGCACGCAGGTGAGTGGAGGGGGTGCCATGGGGGCACCGGGGGCCCTGGCATCAAAGACTCAGCCTTCGGCTGGGTAAAGCCATGGGGGTGAGGTCTGTGGTCTCTGCATCTCCATAGAGCCCAAGTGTGAAAGCTGGCAGCTCCCTGCCGAGCCCATCCAAACCCATCTCCCCAGCACCATCTTTGACCCCCGGCATGGGCAGAGCATCCCCCGGGGTCCATTCTTTCCTTCCACCCGCAGACCTCAGAGCAGTACCACATGCCCTGGGTCTTTATGTCAAGGTGCCCTGTGAGGTTGGGGTTCTATTGCCTGGGGGTGTTCCTGGAGCGGTGAGCAGCATGTTCCACAGGCAGGTGGGAATGTGTCAGCAGCACAGAGCGGGTCCAGGGTGATGACTCCTGGTCAGCACTGTGGTAATGCCGGCCCAAGCTGCACGCATGACCTTGGGCAGGTCCCGTTGGGCACTGGTTTTCTATCACCCCCTCGGTGACATGGGCTCAATGCAGGGAGCAAACACAGCAGCACATTCCCCTCCAGGGCTACTCGGGGCCACCCTTCCCAGAGAGAAATGCAGATCCTCCAGGGATCTGGAGCTCTGGTGTCACCTCCAGGCTGGGACATTGTGTCTCAAGGGACAGGGGATACAGCTCCAACCCTGCGTAAGCGAGGAGCAGCTGTGCCATAACACCTTGGATGGAGCCTGTGCTGTGAAAGCTGAGCCTGCCCTGTGGCTCCGAGGGGAACAGATATCGCAGGGCCATGGGCAGAGGAACGGCTGGAGAAGGAGCCTCTGCCTCCCAGCTTCAGGCTGAACTTCCTATGGGAAGACTCCTATGGGAAGACTTCCAGAGGAGCCCCGTGGGTCCCTGGCGCTGGCCACGTGAAGGCAGACCGGACATTCCTGTGCATCAGCTTCCCCTGACACCCCAGGAGGATGATGAGGGTGCAGGAGCCCTGACTCAGCCATGCCAGCCCCAGGGCTTTGCCGGGCAGCAGGAGAGCTCAGCATTATTATGGGCTGGGAGGGGCCAGGCAGGCCAGGAAGTGATGGGAGGAACCTGTGTGTTCTCACACCCCCTGAGCTCCTCTGGGTCCTGCCATACTCCGCTGCCCCACAGCGCTGGGCTCTGCTCTGATGTGACATGGGGACCCCGCAGCGCAGGAGCTCCTAGCAGATGCGGCACTCCTCCATGGTAAGACCCCTCTTCCCGCAATGCCATTGGGTTAGCTGCTGTGTCTGGGACAGGTTCCCCTTCCCGGGCCCCGCATCCTTCCATCAGCTCCCTCACATCCCTCCATCAGCTCCCTCACATCCCCAGGGCACATGCTGCCCTATGGAGACGCGTCCTGCTGCCTGGTGCCCTCCCGCTCCCAAGCCCGTGGCTGTCCTGAGAGCAAAGAAGAGATGCTGCTGGTGCCAGCGGTGGCGTGGCACCGTGGGACAATGGCATAGGGCTGTCCTGGCATTGATCCGCTCTTCTGGCTAGCAAATAGGGAGCAGGAGCAGAGAGATCCCAGAGAGGATCCCTGTGCCAGGCTGCTCTGTGCCCCATCAAGGTGTGCCTGGAAGGCTGTGACTCCAGCATCAATAGGGGGTACCAGTCCTTTTGCTTGAGGTCCCCGTTGTTCATGTCAAATCCTGGCTGGCATAACCACTCCTGGGTCCTCCCAGTGCTGGTGAGGGTGGCTGCAGCCCGGCCTGGAAGAGCTGGGTGCTTGGCGGAGTCCTTGCCTGCGAGCCGACTATTCACCCCCCAGCCCCCGTTCCCAAACAGGTCTGTTGGCTCCACCTTGCTCTTGTAAATAGTTCCCTCTCCGCTGTGAGGCGGTTGCTCCCTGGGCAATAACAGCAGTAGCCGGGATGCAGTTGGGCTGCTCTCCAGGAGGTGGCCCGGGTGATGCTTCCGACACCGCCTCCTAAAAGCAAAGCAGTCCTGGGGCATTTGCGCAGCAGGGTTAGATGGGCAGGGGTGGCTGTGGGAGCTGATACCCACCACCCCAGGGTGTGCTGCTGGCCCCTCTGGGCAGGGGGACCCGCTGTGGGTGGCATGCCTGGGGCTCTAAGCAGGAGCTGGGACCCCACAGGGTCGGGCAGGGAGTGATGCTGCGGTGGTTGCTCTTGCTGGGGATCCAGTGCCTATCCCCAAGCCTGGATGCTCCCTGTGTGCTGCCAGGGCTGTGCGAGGGCTGGGCCAGGCACCGTCTCCATCACCTCCCGGCTTGGAGCCGGGCCATAGCCCGCCCTTGCTGGGCTGGGAAAAGCCTTTGAATCAGGGTCATCTCCTGGGTGACTGGAGACTCGGAGCCACATGAGCCACTGTCCTGCCAGGGAAGGGACGTTAGGCTCCCAGGGAGCTGAGCACCAGCAGCACAGGGATGGAGGAGCTCGGCTTGGGTCCTGTGACCCCGGACAGGTAGGGGACCAGCCATGGGTGCTGAGAGCAAACTTCCCTGCAGATCCAGACAGCGTTTGCAGGCACTGGGGTCTGCTGGCTGCCACGCTGACCTGTCCCAGCTCTGCGCGTGCTCTGGGTGCTTCTGTCCCTCTATACTCCTGCCCCGTGTGGGTGCCGTGGGGCAGAAACCACCATCTCCCTGTGGGGATGAAGTGCTGGGGTGTCAGCCACCCCTACGGGCTGGCTTCGCCTCGCAGAAGGACTCACATCGGCTTGAATTACTGATGGGAGGCTAGCAGGGCACAGCGGTGGCAGGGAGATGGGGCAGGCTGCTTGAGTGGCTGGGCACTGCAATGAGGGGATCCCAGGCTGTACCCACAGTCCCCCAAGGCACCAAGTGGGGAGCAGGGGTGGATGTCAAGGACTCCTATGCTGATTTCCTGATCTTGCCTCAGTTTCCTCATCAGCCAAATGGGGAGTGTTTTAGTGAGCTGGAAACGCCAAGCCCTGGTGCTCATTCTGAATAACCAGGGGAGGTGCTGGATGGGCTGAATCAGTCCATCCCATCTGCCTAACTCAGCCAGAGTTGGGGCTGAGCATCATGCATGTGACCGGGCAAGTGCCTCCCCTGTGGAGGAGGCACTGGGGACACCTCTGCAGCCCCAAGAGTGGAATAGTCATGGGATGGATGGATGCCAGGGCTGGGGCAGAGGTGACCACTGCAGTCCTTTGGCTTTGGTGACTATGGGTGCCAGGATGCTGGGTGCCTCTGGCTGTGCCCCAGGGCTCAGTGTAGTACAAGGTACCTGAAGGCACATGGGTGGCAGTGCCAGCTAGGTCTCGGTGTACCAGGCTCTCCAGAAGTCACGGCCACACTGCACCCTTCATCCCCTGGGATCCCGCTGTTGCCTGTCCCAGGATCTCCAGGAGAGGCAGGAGCCAGCGAGCTTCTGGGTGAGTGCTGGGCTTCCCATGGCCCACGGGATTTGACCCCTGGACTCTTCTCTTGCAGTCGATGACTCCAGGAGAGCCTGCAGCACCCCAGCCTCCATCATGTCCCAGCTCTCCTCCACCCTGAAGCGGTACGTTGACTCATCCCGCTATGCTGAGACCACCTACAGCAAGGCGCCCAGCGGCTACAGCTCCTACACCTCCTATGGATCCACCTTGTCCACATCCTATGCCAACAGTGACAAAATCGGCTTCAAAAGCAGCTACCTGCCCTCCCCTCGCTACCACCATATGGGGCTGTCCCCAACCAGCGGCTATGACAGAAGCCGCCTGCCCCTGTATCCCGACTCCAGCATCCACCTGAGCTCCACGTACATCCGCACCCAGCCCCGACCACCCTGCGGTGGGCTGAACGGGGGTGCCTGTTACACCTTCACGGGGACGCCCAGCAGCCCCCCAAGCTATCTGCCCCCCACAGCATCTCTCAGCCGTCGCAAATCCATCAGCCACTCAGACCTGGCACGGGAGTTCTCCGGGCTGCACGCCTCGGACAGCGCCTATGCAAGCACCAGCGCGCAGGGCCAGCAGGAACTCGGTGCCCTGCAAGGTCTCTACCAGGCTGCTGCGCATTCCGACTACGTCCGCAACTACATGGAGAGCTATGGGAGGAAGAGCGGCCACAGCAGCTTCCCCACGGGGCCCCTGAGCCCCTCGCAGGCCCTGCCACCCTCAGGCACCCGCGGCACCGCTCAGTCCTGTGAGAGGAGTGATGATGGGTGCTGTGACGCATCCACAAGGAACACCATGGTAAGTGGCTCCTGATGGGATGTGCTGGGGAATGTCATCCGTGCCTGCTTGTGCTGAGATAGGGAGCCTGGGATACTTTGCATGCTCTCCTTAGGAATCTTGGTGCATTGCTCTGTGCCTCTGTTTCTGCTGCTGACCCTCTGAGCCGCCCTTGCTGTCACAGCGGTGCTGGGCTAGAGCTGCTGACACAACCGTGTGCGGGTGTCCTCTGAGGGGCCGCGCTCACAGCTCACAGGGCTCCCCACGGGTGCCTTGCAGCTAAGGGAGCCCATGTTAGAAGTAAGGAAGTTCTTCCCTCTGAAGGTGCAGAGGTACTGGCACAGGGTGCCCAGAGGAGCAGCGGCTGCCCCATCTCAAGGCCAGGTTGGATGCTGACTGTGCCCACACCCCTTGCCTCTGCTCCATCCCAGCCCAGATGGGTTTCCTGCTGCTTCACCCCAGCTAGCGAGGGTGACATGACCGGGCTGGGCACTCACCTTGCTGTGACACCCAGCTGGGAAGGCTGGTTTGGCTGGTGCTTTGGCACAATGACTTGGTACCCAGCTGCTGGTCAGGTTTTGCACTGATACCCGGTGATGCCTGATCGCTGGAATGATCTATTGCTGCCATCCTGGGGCCCTGTGCCCCAATCCCTCGCATAGGCCGTGGCAGCCAGGGAAGCACCAGTTTCTCCATGGCAGAGCGGTTGCTCTGCTCAGCATCACACGCGGTAGCAGGCACTCGGTGCCCCAGGTATCAATCGGTGCTGCACCATCCCCAGGGCCTCAGCCCAGGCCAGGAGCCGGCATCACACGCGCAGCCCGGCTCGGGCACGGAGGGGAGCAGCCTGGTAATTTTCCACTCAGGTTTCTTTCCAAGATCCTGCCAGGCTCTGCACGCGCTGTTTCCCACTCTCTTTCCAGTCAGCCTTCACTCATCCGTGGTGGAGGCCAGGAGGGTCTGACCTGTGGCTCACATGCAATCCCCTGCCCTGGTGTTGGACCCCCTGTGCCCAACCTGCCTGGCCCCTGGTCCCCAGCCCCAGGGCGAAGGAGCAGGTTGGAGGGCTGGGTGAGTGGAGGAATGATGCTATTGAAGGGAATTCCTGCCTCCCACAGCAGGCCCTGATGGGGGGGACCGAGGGGGGACACAGACGCTGCTGCCCCCATGGCACTCATTGAAGCCCTCACCACCGCTGCTTGGGCTGGGGTCCCCACCACCAGATACCCATGCACCACTGTGATGTGGGGTGCCCCATGGGATGGCCATGGGGCAGCTACTCCCAGAACACACCTTGTGGTTGTATGCGGACACGGGGGGGCCGGGGGCTTTCCATCCAGGGCTGATGGTGATGCAGGCGAGCAGGGCTTGGCACAGGGTTCTAGGGCAGGAGGGGAGGATGGATCAGTAACATTGGCTTAGGTTTCCTTGGCACTCCGATGGGCTATTTTCCATTCCTGTGGGGTTTTTCCCTCCTTTTCCCAAGCCAGGAAGCAAATGTCCCCATCGTAAAACGACTGCGGTCGTGCCAGGCGCCGGAAACAAGCGCCATCGGTTCTGCCCCATTACCCAGCCCTGTGGGCAGTGCCAGCAGCACCCGCCAGAGCCAGGGCATGGTGGGGTTGGCTCAGTGCCTCCTCCCATCCCTTCTTCCCCGTGCGCCTCTGCACCACACGAACCACGATCAGGAGCAGGAGGCGAGGTGCCCGCGTTTGTCCCTACCCATCGCTCCGTGCCTCAGTGTACCATCCCGCAGGGCAAAGGGAGGTGTGTGCAGCTGGAACGAGTGGCTGTGCCTGCCAGCTCCATGCCGGACTGGCTCCCGGGAAGGGCAGGTTGGTGTTGGGGGGGGGGCAGGACCAGGGCTGTGCCGCCCCATTAACCACCCTGGGTGAACATAGGGTCAGAAGGCCAGAGCCACCCGCAAAAGCACTGGCAGCTCTCAGCAGCCCCATCCTGAGGAGCCGACGTCTCTGACCTGAGGCCACTGCTGGTCCTGCCTGCCTTGGCAGTGCCAACCAGGCCCGTGGCAACCTCTGCCTATGGCAGGAGGTCACCGCTGCTGAGAGCAGGGAGCTGGCTCTGGGGGATGCGAGCCCACCGGGTCTCCCCATCTCAATTCTGCTCCAGCCTTGCCCTGCGAGCCTGCGTGACACTTGGTCCACAGCCCAGGGTGCCACCAGGGCACAAGGTTCATCACGGGAGGTGGCTGAATGCCACCCCTCTGGCTATGGAACCAGCATCCCCAGGGAGAGTGCTGCCCTGGCACCCTGCACAGAGCTTGGGGCAGGCTGCGAGCTGGGACAAATCCTGTCCCCAAGCTACCCACCGGGATGCAGGGCGGGGTGGTGAGACCCTGGCTGGTGCGGGCAGCACAGGTACAGCAGTGGACACACTGAGGAGCTGTGCCATGATCCTGGGGCCCAGGATGTGACATGGAGGGGCTGTGAGAGCCACGCAGCATCCGTGATGCTGATGGGGTGCGCAGCCCCTTGTGAACATCGTGTCCCTGTGTGTGTACGGTGTACACACGGTGGGGTGTGTATATATACACACATGCGCGCACACGCAAGCAGGGATTACGACAAGCATCCTGTTGTGATGCAAAAAGCCCTGGCCCTGCAGATGAATAACGCTGCAAGATGCCTCCTCGGATATTTTTGCTGGTGCCAAAAATAGTCTTCCCCCCCCCACCATCAGCCCCTCCACTGGCTGTGCCGAGCTTGTGCTGCGGACAAGGGGAGGCTGCATCTGCAGCAATTGGGATTCAGACAGCAGCCACCGGCTCTGGCTGGGGGTTGTATTGGGCTGGCATGGGAGGAAAGCAGGCTCTGCTCGGTGCCTCCAGCCTGGTCAGTGATGCTGAGGGCTCTGGATGTGCTCGGAGCAGCCGGGCCGCTCTTCCCTGTCTCCACTGCCCATGGAAATTTCCCTGAGCAGGCGGGAAGGACATCTGAGCACACACAGCAGTCGCAAGCCTCTGTTGCTCACCCTGCTGTGGTCAGAGGGGAGAAGCAGAGGGAGAAGCAGGACTAGGACACGGGATAGCCGGGCTTCCTGCCAGCCTCCTCATCTGCCCTTGCTGCAGGAGGAGAGACCGAGCGCTGCCCTCTCCACGCCTCAGTTTGCCCAGTGCTCAGACAGGAGGCACCAGATGGGGTCTTTGCTTCACACAGGATCTGGGGGGGGTTTTTTCCCCAGCAGACGAAGCAAGGCACTGAAATGCCCTCTGAGCTCAGTGTCAACGCATCCTCCACAGATATAATGTACTGTCTCCTGTCGCTCAGTCCCCCCAAAATGGGAGCCCAGCGCAGCGCTGCAGGGAAGGGCGCTTGCCTGGGAGCCCCTCTCAGGCAGCCCTTAGCCCCCCTCTGGGCACCCCATGCACCCAATGCTGTGCGAGTGTCCCAGTTTGACCGAGCTCTGGCGAGTGACTCCCGGCTGGGAGAGACTCTCTCTGCCCAGCTGTCAGCCCAGCACCGTGCTGGCAATGATGGGAAGCCAGTCCCATCAGTCAGCCCCAGGAGCCGGGAGCACGGGGGAGAGCAGCGCTCCGGCTGCCTCCTCACCCTATTGCCCTTAATGATGCTGGCGCGGCGCCGGTGTTGCGAGACGGACAACCTCGAGCGTGGGGAGCAGCGCTGCCGAGGGCCGCGCTGCGGCGGATGGAGGGGGCACGGGGATGCGGTGGGGCGCGAACGCCCTCCGCGGAGCCCCCACGGTGCTGGGAGCGTGTCCCCGGGGCCCCGCCGCCCCTCGCGGGCCCCCTTGGCTGCGGGGCTCGGCTGTACCACGCGGTGCGGCGGGGGCCGGCCGTCACCGAGCCGCTGCCGCTTCTCCACCCATTTGATGTCAGAGCCGCTCAGGTGCCGTCAGCCCCAGAGCCGGCACCGGGCTCCGCTGGAGCCGTGCGCCTGACCCCGTGCGCAGGGCGATAGCTTGGCCACAGGCAAGAGGTGCCCCCCCGGCACCCCTCGGCATCCCCCTGTACCCACCGCTGGTCCTCACCGTGCCGTGCCCGAGAGGGCCATCATGAGGGACTCGTACACGGTGACGCTCCCCGAGGAGCCCCCCGCGCTCCCCGACCTTCACAAGGACCTGCGGCCCCGCGCCTCCATGCCGGGGTCCCTGCTGGTCTCTACCTTCGTCGGGCTCGTCCTCAACAAGACCAAGGTATGAGCTCTGCCTGCAGCCCCTGCCTTCCGGCCTGGGGGCACGGGGGAGGGGGTACGGGGATGGGGCGGCCCTTGCCCTCACTGGTGAGCATGGGGTACCCCACGGCATCCCCCTTGCTGGAGGACGGGGTGCCTGGGGGTGGGTGCCCATCCTGGCTGGCCGTGGAGCCAGGGTGCCCCGGTGTCCTGCAGGAGGGACACGGAGCAGGTGAAAGCACGTGTCGGGACACCTGGGTCGCATTCCCAGCCCTGCCCTTGTGGTGACCTTGGCCAGGTTCCCGTGCCCCAGCTTGCCCAGTGCAAGGAAGGGGCTCCTGGCCGCGCTAGCCCCTTGGCAGTGTCACTGTGCTGAGCTTGGCTGTCCCCAGAGTGGCAGTGCCAGGGCAGATCTCCCCATGCAGGGACGGCAGAGGCAAGGGGCAGATCTGGGCACTTACGTAAGTCTGCCTGCTCCGGCTCTCCTGCTGCCCCAACAGGCCCTTGGCGTGTGGACCCAGCCAAGGTCTTGTCCCTTGTCCCCATCCCCTGCCCCTTGTCCCCCTCCTGCAGTGCAGCCTCAGGGACTCCCCAGCCGCTGCTGTGTGAGCCAGCTCTCCTCCGCCGCCTCCGAGCAGTGTCCTAGATAAAGCCCTGGACGAGCAAGGGGGATTAGCTGGAGTTGAGTCACCCACGGGAGGGAAAACCGGGGGGGGGGGGGGGGGGAAGATAAGACCTCGGTGCACAGAAGCTTGTGCCATGGTATGGGGGTACCTGGGCCTCTGGTGCTTCAGCCTCTGGCCTGGCCAGTGAATGCCATGTCTATGGGGAGGTTTGCACCCACATTGATGGGTCACTCTGGTCCCTCTGGGCACATGGAGGGAGCTGCCCAACCAGGGCAACCGGATGAGCAGAGTCCTGTTTGGGATGGCTGGGGCACACGGGGGCAGCTCCCAGGAGATGCAGTTACCCTCCTGGGACTGTGACCTTGCCTCCGATAGGCATGGGGATGCGAGCAGTGAGGGTCAGCCCCTTCGAGGGATGGAGGCTGTTAGGGCACAGACCTACTTCTGCTGCCTGCAGAGCCAGGCCAGCTCCTCCAGCCATGGGGTGTCACACCGACCCACCACAGCCAGCTGAGCCTGCCCCATGGCCTGTGGGTCCCTGCACAGGGATAAGTGATGGGTCCGGCCGTGCCATGTGCACCCACACCAGGGCGGCCGAGCGGCCGCTGGTGCTGCGGTGGGTGATGCCTGCGCCGTCGCTAAGGAGCACGTGTAAGTGGATCTGGGTTATTTTGGGCTGCTGTCAGGGCTGGGTGCTCAGCACCTCCCACACACACACCAGATGCTGCTATTTCAGAGCTGCTGGGCCCCCTCCCCTCCTCTCCTCCCGCTCCTCCCACTGGGGTGGGCTGCTGGGGGGGTGCCTGAGGATCCTTAAATCCTGGTCATCTGGGGGAGCAGGATGAGCAGCCTGACCCTGCAGGCCTCATTGTCCCCTGCTCTGGGCACAGCTCCGGGGAGGTTCATCCCACCACTACCCTCTGTGCAGGGCTGGGAGCAGGACCCCTGCTCCATCCCACCGACCCCATAGCCCTCCATGCAACGCAGGCAACCGTGTGGCTCCCAAAGCCCCTCTGCACTCTCGGTCTCTCCAGTGAAGAGTGGCCCCATCACCCATCTGCCTGTGGCTGCCTCTGCTTGGCATGGTGCTGCCTGGCTCAGGGAATGCCTGTGGGCCTGGATCTGACCCATAGCACAGGCATAGCCCAGCCAGGCCAGCGAGTGGCTGGGAGGGCACTGCTGGACATGCAGCCCCATTCCTGGGCTCGCTGCTGCAGGGCTGAGCTTGCACTTTCCCAGGTGGACTTTATCCTGTGCCAGGGTCTGGGTGTGCGTGTGCAGGGGGGTACACCCAGCGTGGACAGGGCAGGCAGCAGTGGGGCACCGTGCACCTCCTGCAGCCATGGGGCAGGCACAGGGCGCTTCCACCACGCAGCTTCCCAGGGCACAGGGCTGGCAAGGGGAGGAATGCTGCATGCCAGCAGCCCAGGGCATGGGGCAGCAATGGCAGCAGGCAGGAAGAACTTTGAACACTGCACTTTGTCCTGGGCCGGGGAGCCAAGAAGCAGCAGCAGCAGCAGCCGGACAGGCAGGATAGGGCAGGGCAGCCATGGCTTCCCTCTGGTTCCTGCCTACGGTCCTGTGTGCATCCAGAGCACGGAGCAACTGCGGTGCTGCCTGTGATGCCCATAGGGAGACAGGGCCTCTACTTGCACTTGGGGGGTCTCCTCCATGGCACCACGGCCTCACTGTGCTGCCCGCGGCATGGCCAGCCTGTGTCGGACACTGTCTGAGCCCCGTTCCTTCTCTCTGCAGAGCTCCAAGGTGGTGCAGGGGCTGACTGGCCTGCGAAACCTCGGCAACACGGTGAGTGCTAACCCAAGCACCAGGCTGGGCACCCCAGCTCGCACCGTGCCTCCTGCTGGCACATCCGTGGGGCAGAGAGGGAGCCCTGTCCCTTTGTCTCGCCCCCCCCAGCACCCGCACTGTCACCCCGGGCTCTCCCTGCCCTCCAATCCCAATGGAGCTAGCTGAGGAAGAGCTTCCCTGCTTCATCCCTATCCTCTGCCCACCCGCCCCGCGTGTCCCCCTTCCACCGCCTGCCTCCCTCTGCCTCTCGTTGCCATGGTTTTCTCTTCTGCCTCCCCCAGTGCTTCATGAACTCCATCCTGCAGTGCCTGAGCAACACCAAGGAGCTGCGGGATTACTGCCTGCAGAACCAGTACCTGCGGGACCTCAACAACAACAGCCGCATGCGCACCGCGCTCATGTCAGGTAACCGCCGGTCCCCAGCCCCTGGCTCCGCACCCTGCACCGTGTCCTTGCTCCCCTGGGACACCCCGTGTCCCTCAGCCTCGCTGGGGCCGGCGCCGTGCTGTGGGTACCCAGGCAGTGGGAGGATTGGGCCCCATCACCAGGACCTGTGTTGAAGACCTGGCTCTCTGCACACAGAGTTCGCAAAGCTGCTTCAGCTGCTCTGGACCTCGTCCCCCAATGAGAGCGTGAGCCCCTCCGAGTTCAAGATCCAGATCCAGAGATATGCCCCCCGCTTTGTCGGCTACAAGTAAGGGGCGTCAGTGCAGCGGTGGTGCAGGGGGGTGCTGAGCTCCTGCCGCTGCTCACTGGCCATGCCCTGTGTCTTGCAGCCAGCAGGATGCACAGGAGTTCCTGCGGTTCCTCCTTGACGGCCTGCACAGCGAGGTGAACCGTGTGCTGGTGCGGCCACGGGCAAGCACGGACAACCTGGACCACCTCCCGTAAGTGCTGGCGGGGGCAGAGGCAGGCTTGGCCCAGGGAGGGTGATTACATTGGTCCCTCTGGGCTTGTCGCGGGGGCTGGTGCCCCTCAGCCGCGCTTGGTACCACTGTGTCTCCCCATCTCCTGCAGTGATGATGAGAAGAGCCGCCAGATGTGGAGGAGGTA
>JARCZZ010032735.1:13606-29384 GCA_030323915.1 Brotogeris chrysoptera
CAGCCGCGCTTGGTACCACTGTGTCTCCCCATCTCCTGCAGTGATGATGAGAAGAGCCGCCAGATGTGGAGGAGGTACCAGGAGAGGGAGGACAGCCGCATCAGCGGTGAGCTGTGGGGAGAGGAGGGCAGGGCTGGGAGCAGGCCTGGAAGCACGGCGTCTCACCTGGCTTTGTCCCATCCTTGTCCCACCAGACCTCTTCGTTGGGCAGCTGAAGAGTTCGCTGACGTGCAGTGAGTGCGGATACTGCTCCACAGCCTTCGATCCCTTCTGGGACCTGTCCCTGCCCATCCCCAAGGTAAGGGATGCTCTCAATCCCTAACCCCCAGCGCCCTGCCCTGCACACCCTGCCCCTGATCCACACTATGCTCCCACAGAAAAGCTACGGGGAGGTGACCCTCATGGACTGCCTACGGCTCTTCACCAAAGAGGATGTGCTGGATGGGGACGAGAAACCGGTATGGGGCTGGGGCGTGGGGCTTGCCTTGGTGTGCAGGATGGGACCCTTTCCCTTCATGCCTGTGTTTCCAGCACTGTGGGCTCAGAGCCCCATGGGGCTGGCCTCCGCTCTCACCCCACTTCTCATGCTGTTTGTCTCCCACAGACATGTTGTCGCTGCAAAGCCAGGACAAGGTGCACAAAGAAATTCAGCATCCAGAAGTTCCCCAAGATCCTGGTGCTCCGTATCCTTCAGGCAGAGGGATGGGGCCGGGGATGCTGGGGGGATGGGGGGGCAGGCAGTTCCTCACAGGCTGCCCTTTATCCTTGCCTCCTTGACCTGATGCCCAGACCTGAAGCGCTTCTCGGAGGCTAGAATACGAACCAGCAAGCTCACAACCTTCATCAACTTCCAGCTGAAGGACCTGGACCTCCGGGAGTTCGCCTCGCAGAGCTGCAGTGAGTGCAGTGCTGGGGGGCAGAGCCATGGGTACTGGTCCCTCCTGGCCTCAGCTCCTTGCTGGCGCACTGGGGGGACAGCAGGGCGGTAGCCTGCATGGCTGAGCACCCCTTTGCTCCCCACAGACCATGCCATTTACAACCTCTACGCCGTCTCCAACCACTCGGGCACCACCATGGGGGGACACTACACTGCCTACTGCAAGAGCCCCATCTCCAGCGAGTGGCACAGTTTCAATGACTCACGGTGAGGCTGAGCGTGGGATGCGGGGTCAGGGCAAGCAGGGACCCCCCTGCCCAGAGCATCATCCTGGTGCGTTGTCCCCATCGCTCACAGCGCCTCTCCCCATGTCCGCAGTGTTACCCCGATGTCATCCAGCCACATCCGCAGCAGCGATGCCTACCTGCTCTTCTACGAACTGGCCAGCCCGTCCTCCCGCATGTAGCCAGCCCTGCCTCCCTGGGGATCCCCTGCGACACCCCTCACTACCGGCCCCACATGTGCAGGAGGAGGTGAAGAGGAGGGACCCCGAGGTGGCTGCAGCGAGAGGCTGGAGGCAGCCGAGGAGCAGAGCCCGAGCAAGGAACACCCCAGCTCCAAGCTGAGGAGGGCAGCGGCAGCAGGGCAGGGCCCCGGCAGCTCAGGCACCTTCTGGTCGCTGGCGTTTGGTTTTTACCTCGGGGTACGTTTTAGTTTCTTTCTTCTTTTCTTTTTGGTTGGTGTGTAATAAAGATACAGAGCGAGGGACATTGCGGGCATGGGGCTGCCGGCCCCATTGACTCAGCCAGGACCTCTGCTCCCCACCCCCGGGAGCACCCACAGCTGGGGACCCAGGAGAGCCTCCCACATCCCTCCTGGCCTCTTTGGCACTCCCATTCTGCTTGGCCATCCCGGAGGATCTGAGAACTGCTCCCGGCCTCCTCCCAGCGCTTCCGAACCTCCTGGCAAAGGACCCGAGCCCTTCGGTCGCCTCCGTCCCATCTCAGGCAGCACGTCCCCACCAGCTGCCCCATGCGCACTCCTCGAAGCAAGACTCACGGACAGGAAGGAGGAAAACGTTTTGTGGGATTTATATGTATTTATAGTGGACTTTGCTCAACCTGGAGCACCCCGCTGCTTCCTGGCTCTCCAGGGACTTGTGCCGGGGGATGCCTCGGGTAGGTTTTTACCTGCATCCTCATACGACGGTGCCTTAAACCCTTTCGGGGGAGCGGGAGGCCATTGGGGTTGCACAGAAACATCCATCCTGTGGAGGGGAGGGAGGGAAGGGCAGCGGCTTTCCGGGACCATCTGCAATCAGGGCTTTCTTGTCCCTGCGATCAGGAGCCCCGCTGGGTACCCGGGGATACGTGTCCCCCCCTGCCCTGCTGCTCTGTCCTCCAGCTAGCAAATGCCAGTGGCCTTTTAAGCCTTTAATTTATTCTCCTCCCCATCCTGCCTTGCCTGAGGTGCAGCTGGAGGAGAGATGGGCCTGACCCAGCCCAATCCCAGCCCCAGCCCGCAAGGCAGCTACATCCAACCCAGCAAACCCCATTCTCCTTTGCCCTCGCTGGCACGCACGGAGCGCTCTGGTGCCGTGAGCATCCCACCCAGCCCGGGGGCATCCCAGTGGGGCTCGGATGGAGGGGAGGGCAGGCAGGATGGAGGGGCTGCCCGCGGCAGGTACCGGACTGGGGCAGCGATGCTGTTTGGCAGGTGGCTTGTTTACTGTGTAAGCAAGATGGGCGGGAAGTGTCTCATACAAGGGAGACTCGTGCAGGAATAAATTTGAGCTTGAACAGAGCGCTGTGTACCTGTGCTTGTCTCTGGGCAGGCATATGAAGGGCTGTGGCTCCAGCAGCCAGAGGGAAACCACCGCGCAGCCCCACAGGCCCAGGAGCATCCATGCCCCAAGGCTTGCCTGGAGCAATGGCTGCAGGCAGCAGTGCCTCTCCTCCAGCCACCTGCAGAGGCAGAGGGAGCGTTTCCTCCTGCTCCAGCCCTGTGGAGCTCCTCCATGCCCATGCTCTTCCCCCAAAGCCCCTGAACAATGGCCCCTTTCTCCCCTTCTTAGGAACGGGGACGGGCACCAGGGCATTAAGGGGCAGTGGGAATGCAGGTGGCGGGGCTCAAGCATTCAGTGCTGGGGAGGCACAAGGCAAGGAGAGATGTGTCCAGTGTCCCCAACACAGCCCCTTCAGTGCTGCCCTGCGTTGATGGGGAGCCTGGAAATAGCAGGCAAACCAATGCTGCCTCCATGCACCCAAAAGCAAGGTCCCCGGCTGGATGGGCTCCCAGCAGAGTGGGTGCAAGCACACATTCCCCTTTAAGACGCTGGTCCTCTGTGCCAGAGCCTGACCTCGGCATCCTCAGCTGAGCTGGATTAACAGGGCAAGGGGCCTGCCGAGGGGGCTGGGGCTGTGCTTCCCACACTCGCTGCACAGTGGGAATGGCCTTTGGGCTTCCAAGGGGTCCGGTGCTGGAGCAGCACATGTAGGCACAGCCGGCACTGCCACCACCTCTGCCTTGGTGCATGGTGGAGCGGGGGTCCCACACCACCCCAGGGCCAATGGGGGCAGCTGGGGAGGAGCAGGCGGTGGGGCAGGGGGCTGTGCTGTGGGGCAGAGCGTGCTGGGGAGGCTTTTAGCCAAGCTGCGCTGGGAATCGCCTGCTGCCATGAAGGACTTCACTGAAATCGTGCTTTGCCCAGAGGCTCTGGACCACAGCAAGGTAGGGCTTGGGCGAGTGGGTGGCACCGAGGGGTCCCTGCTGCGTGCTCCACATGGTGCCCGCTCTCCTGCAGACCGAGTTCTGCAACCCTGTCTTTGAGGGCGAGGAGCCCCGGGCAGTGCCAAGCACAGGGTGCCCAGCAGATGAGGATGGGAGCAGCCCCGCATCCCAACGGGACGGCCTCGGTACCAGCCCGGGGCTTTGTACACAGGCACAAGGTGGGGAGCAGGGCGGTGGGCAAGTTCCCCCCAAAGGACCCGTTATCAGCCTGGGGCTGTGCCCAGCTGTGGCAGCTCGGGGCTGCTCGCAGCGCTGCTGCTCTGCCCTCTGCCCTTGCCCCCCCACAGGCCAGCAGCTCTGGGGGCAGGCAGGCTGGCGGTTCCGTGCTGACTTCAAGTTCACCTGGCTCTGCGTGGCTCTGATGGGCACGGTCCTCATCTTCCTCATCGCCCTCCTGCTGGGCATCGTTATCCACCGTGAGTGCATGAGCACACAGAACCAGGTGGGAGGGGGGAAAGGAGCACAAGAGAGGGTATCCGTTCTGTACGGGACCCCCCCAGGCTCTGCCCATGGGGAGAGTGCCACCATGCATAGGAGCGAGTGGGATCTCCACCTCCCTGGGATGGGGAAGGTCACTGTGGGACGCGCACACAAGCGGGACCAGAGGACACGGGGCCGGGTGGGCTTCCTAAGCCCCTTCCCTGCACTGCAGCCGCTTCTCCCTGCTGGGGCTGAGCTGGGCCTGCTCTTCCCTGGGCACAGAGCTGACATCCCCGCAGCCACCCGGCGCCCCAGCCGCAGCCCTGCCTGCCCATGGAGCCGCCTCCACCACCGCAGCACCCATCCGAAGGGCCCCCCCGGCCCCCACAACTGCTGCCACCCCAACCCAGAGCCGGCTGCCCACCGCCGGCACCGCAGCACCGGGTAAGTCCCATGTGGGGCAGTGCGCTGGGACAGCGGTGCCCTGCAGCACCATCTCATACCCACGCTGTCGCCCCATGCAGCATGCGGAGGGACCCTCCGGAGCCCCGAGGGCTCCTTCAGCTCTCCCAACTACCCCAGCCCATACCCCCCCGATTCACTCTGCATCTGGCGCATCGAGGTGAGCCCCGGCCTCGCCATCCAGCTGAAGATGGAGACGTTCAGCGTGGAGGGCACTGCCTCCTGCCTCTTTGACCGTGTGGAGCTCTATGAAGAGCAGGGTGCTGGCAGCATGGACCCTGCCACAGTTAGAGGGGGTCCGACCAGGTAGGGCACCTCGCACCAGGGGAGCGTGGCAATGCAGTGGGGATGGGGTGAGCGGCGTCACCCCTTGTTGTGCCCCCAGGTTTTGTGGCAATGTGGTACCCCCGACCTTCAACACCAACTCCAACCACCTGCGCGTCACCTTCGTCTCCGACAGCAGCGTGGGTGCCCCAGGCTTCAGTGCCCACTACCGCGCCGTGGCCCCCAGTGACAGTGAGTACCCCCTCCCTGGGCATCACTCGGACTCCTCACTGCAGGCAGTGGGCAGCACTGGGGTACCAGGGCACGGGAGGGTGCCCAGCGGGATGCCACCACCAGCCTGGCTGTCTCTGCCAGAGAGCTGTGCCTGGAATGAGCACCTGTGTGACCGGGGGCTGTGCCTCCACTTGGGCTTTGTCTGCGATGGCTTCCATGACTGCATGGACAAGAGCGATGAGGCCAACTGCAGCCTCAAACACAAAGGTCAGTGTTTACCCCTGCTCGTAGTCCCTGCAGCGCCCGGCCAGAGGGCACGGTGATGGGCAGCAGGAGGCAGGGGAGTAAGGAAACAGAGTGAAGGGAGAGTGGCAGGGGGTAAAGCTCTGTGTGTGTGTGTCCATCCAGAGTGCGGGGGGCCACTAACCGCCTTGGAGGGGCACTTCTCCACCCCAAACCATCCCCAGCCATACCCGCACCAGCAGGTGAGAAAAGGGATGGTGGTGGGATGGAGGTTGGAGCAGGGTGAGGGTGGGCAGGGAGGAAGGCAGCCTGCCATTGGGAAGAGCCTGGTTTCATGGGTGTCACAGCTACCCCCTGCCCTGCAGCTGTGCCTCTGGCAGATCTCGGTGCCCGTGGGACACGTCATCGACCTGCACTTCCACAACTTCAGCCTGGAGATGCATGAGGACTGCAGCTTCGACTTCGTGGAGGTGCACGACAGCGCCGGCACGGGGGCTGCCAGCCTCATGGGCAGGTACAGACCGTGGTGCCTCCGGCCCTGCTGCACCAGCCTCAGTGCCCTGGGCTCCTGTGGCTTCCATGCACAGGGCAGGCTGGTGAGGAGAAGGCACCGGAGGGCAGGGCTGGGGAGGTGCTGCTCACCCTGACCCCATCTCTCACCCCACCGCCTTGGCAGGTTCTGTGGCCATCAGCTGCCACCCATCCTGACCTCCTCGCGCCACGTCATGACTGTCCTCTTCGTGGCAGATGAGGGGGTTGCAGATGATGGGTTCTTTGCCACCTACCAAGCCCGCAACGCCACAGAGAGTAAGTAGCCATGCAGGGGCAGAGGCTGCTCATTGGGCAGTCACTGTCCTTGGGGGCCTTCAAACCCACACTGGATTAGACCTTGGGAAAACCTGCCCTCATCTGCTTGGAGCAGGAATTTGGGCTGCAGACCCCTGGGGGTCCATTCTCAACTGAATTACCCTATTGATCCCAGCCATTGGAATGCCGATTGCTCACCTGCACACATCACTATCCATCACCTGAGGGCCGCCCCCAGACAGCACAGGGAATTCGGGATCCCCCTTAGCTCAGCCAGCAGTGGTCACCTATTGGCCAGTGACCAAGAAGAGTGAAGGCAGGGCTGGTCAGCATGGGAACAGGATGAGTCCCAGCCGTGGCCAGCCTGCTCTGTGCCCGTGCTGCTCTTACAGAGACCTGCAGCCCCGCAGAGTTCTCCTGTGGGAATGGCGAGTGCCGGGTGCTGGAGTCTGTATGTGATGGGTGGCACGACTGCCCCGATGGCACCGATGAGCTCAACTGCACCGGGGTCTCCTACCCAGCCTTTGGTGAGTGCCACCCCCAGTCCTGGCCCAGCAGACGTGCTGGCAGCACCACAACACTCAGTGGGCATCACTGCCGCTGTAAGAAGTGAAGTGCCCTGTGGCAGGGTCTGTCTGCGAGCCTGTGCAAGTGGAGATGTGCCTGGGGCTGGGCTACAATGCCACCTCCTTTCCCAACATCTGGCTGGCCATCCCAGACCAGCAGGGAGCTGCCGAGGTGCTCCAGGACTATCAGGTGAGCTTCCCAAGGGCTGCCCACAGGGCTGCCCGCACCACGCTATGGCGTGCACAATCACTGCCGCTCTCCTGCAGACACTGATGGAGCTCGCCTGCTACCAGCACCTCCGACTCCTCATCTGCAGCCTCTTCGTGCCCAAATGCACCCCGGATGGGGGGGTCCTGCAGCCCTGTCGAGCTGTGTGCCTGGCTGCAGAGCTGCGGTGCCAGCAGTCCCTCGGCCTCCTTGGCATCCTCTGGCCCATCAACTGCAACATCCTGCCTGACTCCAATGACCCCATAGAGTGCTTCCAACCCTGATCTGGCAAGAGAAGATGAGCCAGGGCTGAAGCAGCCTGCCCTGCCCCAAATGTCTCTCCCATCCTCCTCCTCTTCCTCCTGCAAATACCCAGCTAATGGGGTGTCCCCCATCAGCAGCACCCCATTGCCTGCCCTGGGGTCAGCACCTTTGCTCAGAGGCAGCTCAGTTCAAGGATGCCATGGAGAGCAAGTGCCACTTCCCAGGCTTGCTACAGGGAAAGGCTTGGCTGGAGGGGTTGTGCCCACAGGTTGGAGCTGTGCTGGTGGCACCATGCAAAGTCCCCTTGCTGAGCAGCAGGATGGTGGCAAGAGAGTTGGGCACTGCTTCCCCGTCCTCAGCCAGCCCCATGTTGGGGTTGTGCGTGGTTCCCAGCCCATTTCTCTCTTTCAGCCTCTCCAGACCTCTTTCCCACAGCCCTCAGGCTGCTGCTAGCCTAAAGGGGAAGGGTTTAATGCTCCCCAAATGGAGCCAGCAGAAGAAGAGCCCAGGACCGCCCATATCCCACAGCCCCAAAGCTAGCAGAATAAACAGCATGAGCAGCCGACAAACCCGATGGAGGAGGTGGCTCATTTGGGGAGGATCTGCCTGCACATCCTCAGGGAAACTGAGGCACGGGCCAAAGGAGGGAAGCCAGGGCTGGGGTTGGGGGGTCTGGGCAGGAATGGAGGGACAGAGGGGACGCTTCCTGTCCGCTGGCTGTGCCCTTGATGGGCTGAGAGGGCCCTGGGGAGATGGATGGGTCTCAGAGCGGGGTCAGGCTGGTGGCCCCATGGCGCAGGGAGGGGATCCTTGCACCAGCAAGGGCTGTGTCCCTGCTGTCTGAGCTGGTTGTACCGGCTCCAGGCTGCCTTGATGGCCACAAGCCTGGCAACACCCGGTGGCCACAAACCAGCTCCGCGCTGGCCAAAACCAACAACCCCTTCACACCTCGGGAGGGAGGAGCCCCGCGGCTCCCTGCCAGCCCCAGCCTGGCGCTGGGCATGCAGGCAGGAAGGCTCTGCAGGGCACAGGGTCTCCCCCTTGCCATCGGACTTCCCCACCGCTGGAGCCCGGTGGTGTCCCTTGGACGCACTCGGCGCTGGAATGAGTTAAAGGCAAGCTGGGAATGTCTTCGAAAGCTTCCCCTCGTGCTCCGCGGTCCCCTAGGGCTAATCCCGCTTCCTGGCATGGCCGCAGCGCTGCTCTGCCTGCGCTTCCAATGCTGCTGCTGCCTGGCACATCGCTGCCTGCTCAGCCCCACACTCTGCCCCCTCAGCCCTCAGCTCCCATAGGCGCTCCCAGTGCTGGCACTGCAGCCTGAGTGCATCCTGCCCTGAGGCTGGGGGACCTGCATGCCCCAGGACCTCAGTCTTTCTTCCTCTGCTCCATCCCTGCCTGCCTTTGCTGGGTTTCCCTCCCTTGGCCTTTCTCCCGTTCCACCCTCACTCTGCTGCTTGCTTTCTCCCGTTTCCCTTCCCTCCGTCCTGCTGCTCAGCCGTGTCCAGCTGAGGTGGTTTGCAGCCCATGGCTCCTCTCCCTTTGCCGGGCTGTTTGTCTCGCTCTCCCTTCCCCCTTCTTACAGCACTTCCGACACCATGGGATTATTTTTCTTTCCCCCTTGTCTTGTAGCTTTTGGCTCCCAAGGCCCTTTGTTTCCTTTGGAGTTTGGGAGGAGAGAAGTGAGCAGTAGGCGGAGGAGGCGGGGGGGGGGGGGGGGGGGGGGGGGCGAGAGGCTGCCTTTCCTCGGGCCTTCGTCAGAGCGAAGCGGTCAGGAGGGGCCGCAGCCCTTTCCAAGCCGGAGAGCAGCGAGGCAGCGGGGCAGGAGCCGCGGGATCGCAGTGAGTGGGGATGAGCAGCGCTGCCCGCTCCGCGCCAGGGGTAGCCGGGACTCGCCGGGGTCCTGGCTCTAGCGCCGGGGCGGAGGACGGGCTCTTTCCTCCTCCTTTTCCTCTTTGCTGCACCCGTCGCGTCCAGGAGGGGGGAAGAGAGCAGCGTTCCCCGGGGAAGGCCACGGGGAAGGGGCCCGTGGGGCTCCACTCTCGCTGCGCTGGTGTGGGATGGGCTGCGGTGGTCCCGGCAGCGGGGTGGTCCGGCTCAGCCGGGGATGCTGCAGCCCCAGCCATGCCTCAGGGAGCCGGGCAGGCGTGGAGCGGGTCGCCGGCGGCAGGGATGCTGCCAAGGGCTGGGCCGTGAGGCAGCTCCGAGCCCCCGGTGGAGAGCTGCCGTGTCGAATGCAACCACCGCACCCCATGCACGGTGGCTCACCCACCGCAGCCCTGCCGGCACCCCCATGTACACCCATAGCCGGGCATGGGGCAGCTCCCACCCCACAGAGCCCCAGTCGCACGCAGCTACTGCCTCCCACAAACACCTCCTGGCCCTGACGCTTCCACGGTGGGATACACCAGTGCATGATGCAGGGTGATGTGGTGGTGCTGCTGATGGATGGGGATGCTGTGGCAGGTGCAGCCCCTGTGAAGAGCAGCCGGAAGGGCAAAGAGGAAAGAAGGGAGGAACAATCCCTCATCAACCTCCTGTACCCACTCCCTGCTGAGCGCTGCAAGTCTGTCCCCAGAGCCGTTCCCCTTCTCTGCCCCTTCCAGCCCCTCCACAGCAGACGAGATGGAGCAGCTCTTCCTCCTCTTCTTCCTGGGGCTCCTGACCAGCTCCTTGCAGATCGAAGACAACAAGATCCCTGGGCTGTGCTCAGGGCAGCCAGGCATCCCGGGGACCCCGGGCCTGCATGGGGGCCAGGGTCTGCCAGGCAGAGACGGACGAGACGGCCGGGACGGGATGATGGGGATGC
Source organism: Brotogeris chrysoptera (assembly GCA_030323915.1). NCBI lineage: Eukaryota > Metazoa > Chordata > Aves > Psittaciformes > Psittacidae > Brotogeris > Brotogeris chrysoptera. The sequence goes on from JARCZZ010032735.1 coordinate 23,548, forward strand.
CGGGGGAGAAGGGCGAGATGGGCCCTCCTGGTAAGAAAGGAGACTTGCTGGTTGGGGTTGGGGACCTGCTCTGCACCGCCTGTGGGGAATGCCTTCATGCCAGGGGGTGAGCCCTAGATGCTGGCACAGCCCCACTTTACCAAACTGAGGGCAAATCCTGCCACTACTGCCCCTCTGGTCCTGCCTGTGGTGCCTGCAACAGGCAGCAGGTCCCTGTTACTAACAAAGACACGTTTCTCCCCATCCCTGACTGCCATCCCTCTATAGCTTCCTGCTTGTGCTGCTTCCGCATGCAGAGCACTGCCCATGGCAGGTATTCACCACCCGCATCCTGTGGGAGGCTTGAAACCTCGGTGGGGTTGGAACTGGGCAGGGGGCTGGCGGCTCAGAGATAACCCTGTTCCCTTCCTGCCTTCCTCAGGAGTGCCCGGTCCCCGCGGGGACGTGGGCAGCCCCGGCATGGATGGCATGCGCGGTGAGAAGGGGGCGCAGGGAGAGTGTGCAGTGGCCCCCCGCTCAGCCTTCAGTGCCAAGCGCTCCGAATCACGCAGCCCTCCGCTGGCTGATCAGCCCATCCTCTTCGACGTGGTGCTCATCAACGAGCAGGGCCACTACGACCCCGCCACGGGCAAATTCACCTGCGAGGTGCCCGGCCTCTACTACTTCGCCGTCCATGCCACAGTGTACCGCACCAGCCTCCAGTTTGATATCATGAAGAACGGCCAGTCCATCGCCTCCTTCTTCCAGTACTATGGGAACTGGCCCAAGCCCACCTCGCTCTCTGGGGGTGCCCTGGTCCGCCTGGAGCCTGAGGATGAGGTGTGGGTGCAGGTTGGTGTTGGGGACTACATCGGCTTCTACGCCAGCATCAAGACGGACAGCACCTTCACCGGCTTCCTCGTCTACTCCTACTGGCAAAACTCCGCTGTCTTCGCCTAAGCCTGCCCTTGGCTGGGGCCAGGACCTGGGTACCTGCCCCTTCCCAGCCACTGGTGCCCTGGGGAGGGCAATGCTGGGGTCCAGCCACGTAGGAACCAGGACCCCTGCCCTGCTCCGTTGCAGCTGCCCAGCACAGGGCAGGGATACAGCCCCTCTGCCACCCCGGGTGTGGCAGAGAGCATCCTTTAAGCAGCACTGTATTAGAGCTAAGTATTATCCCAGGCACCCGGCTCTGGGGCAGGACACCCGCGCCGGAGAGCCGCAGTAACCTGGCTGTTGTATGCAACTCGCCATAGCCACCTCGACACGCAGCTGTCACGGGCACGATGCCCTGGTGCTGCTAGCTTCTCCCCACACGCAGAGCCAGCCCTGGCTGCCTGGCTACTGGCACTGTCCATAGGGCTGGCACTTACCCTGCCCATCACCCCGGCTCCCTGCCCTCCGCCTCCCCTTCCTCCTCCACCTCCAATAAAGGGCTCCTCGTCCACCCGTGTGCCGGGTCCTGCCGACGGGGTGCCGCGACGGGAGATCGGAGGGAACGGTCCTGAGCTGCCGCCCGCAGCGGCAGAGCCAGCGGGAGCCACTAGATGGAGGTACCGGCGTCCCTGAGCGGAGGACCGGCTGCCCCAGCGCCGCGGGAGGTGCCCGGGATGGGGCCCCCCCCTCCCTGCCTGCTCCCCTGCCCGCCCCGCACTTCAGTGTGAACGCGGTGACCCGCCGCTGACAAAGGTCCCTATTTTTAGCAGGGGAATGAAGAGCTTCCTCATTCCTGCCCAAAATGGGTCCCTGAGGGTTCCAACCAGGGAGGGGGCTTTTGGACAGAGGCCCAAGTCCTTAATGGGCCGTGCTGGCGGAGCAGGCTGGGGACGGCTGCTCTGCCCGGCCGTCGGGTGGCAGCTGGGCTGGGCTCTTCTCCTTCCATGCCAGCAGGGTCTACACAACGGGACAGCCACCTCCCCTCCGGACAGGATCCCCTCCTGCCCCACGACCACACGGAGCCCCCAGGGCTATGGCCGTGCCCATCCGGGATGAACGAACCTGGCTGGGAGCTTGGCCTGCAGTGGCCCCGTGCGAGAGTCAGCACCGCCCCCAAAAGGGGCTGCCCATCGCCCCACAGCTCCCCACCATGGGACTGGGGACGAAGCAGGGACCTGGAGCCAAGGACATGTCCATGCAGTCTGTCAGGCTGCGTGCGACCGGGGGGGGGGGGGGGGAATGATGATGCACAGTCCAGCATCCCAAGGGCCACCCCTAACCCATGGGGGCCTGTGGAGGTGCTGGGACCGAGGGTGAAGCTACCAGAGGGGCTCCGGAGCCATCTTGCAAGGCTCCTCTTCCCAGCGGCAGGATTGGGTTGCAGTGGAAGCGTCTGTTTGGGTTGAGGATGGCCTTTTCTGTAAGCAGAGCCGTGCAGGGGCACACAGCGCCGCAGAGCAGATCGATGGCAGGCGCTGGCTATTCTGGGAGGAGGAAAATGACTTCTCTTGAGACCAGGCCAGGGGAAGGTGTGTGGGGGCTGGGAGCATCCTCTGGTCCCTATCGCAAAGTTGGGGAGCACAGCTAACAGAGGCAGCCATAGGCACAGCAGTTTCTGGGCTCTGCTTCCTTTGAGGTGCTCTTGGTCTTCTGGACACTTTGGGATCATTGTGGGGCTGTTGGGAAGCCTCTGAGGAACACAGGGGTGCCTGCTGCTGCCTGGGGAGGAAGAGTATAAGGGGAGGATAACATTAAGGGGAGGATAATGATAAGGGAAGAAGAGCCACAGGGGACCTTGACTTATGGCATGTTTCTAGTCTGGTTTAGCTATATCTAATGAGCTCCAGAAGCTGCACCTGAGGAAGGAGTGCTTGAAGCCCCTGCTCCAGCTGAGCCCAGGTTAGGGAGGGGCCAGCATCCCTTAGCCTGTGCAGGGCAGAAGCCTATAAAGGAGGCAGGCTGAGCCTATAAAGTGCTGTAACACAGTGGATGGGGGCAGGAGGTTGGGTTCTTTTGAGGTTATTTCCCCCCCTTTTTTGTTTGCTTTGCATTTGGGGTTTTTAAGTTCCAGCACCCCAAGGTCACAGCCCCAGCAGCCATTGGAGCAGCTCTTGCTGCAGTCCTGGAGGACACAGCCTGGCCATTCCTGAGCTGCTGAGGGTGCATCCTGCAAGGGGTGTGTGGTTTGTACATCTTGGAGCTGCGCTGGCAAGTGGAGACGCTGCTGAAGAAGGTCGGAGTGCTATATGGTGTCAAAGAGGGCATTAAGGAGATCAGCTGGATCATCTCTGAGCCCAATCCTTTGACTTTGGTAGCAGAGCATCCTCCTGACAGCTTTGAAAGTGGAAATGGACTCAGTGGTGAAGATTGCCCTGGTGACCCCTGGCAGTACAAGGATGGATGCTGCTCCACCCAAAAGCTTGTGGTTATGGCATAGGTTCCGTGCCCTTATCGCTGAGGAGATGCAGGGACCACCCTCAGTCATCTTCAGGCGACCTCGGCCAGCTGACTTGGTAAGGAGAGCTTTAAACGGCGACTGCCACAGCGTTTGGGGAGCTGTTGAGGTTCCTTGTGCTGAGCTGATAATGAAGGAGCAAAGCTGGTGCCGGGGAGCAGCCCAAAGGCCCCCCATGGTTCGGCTGCTGAGCATCACCTGCTCCCTCCCTGTTGGCTTGGTATCGCGAGCTGCGCATCTGCAGCGAGCGTCTGTCGAGCCTGCTCCCTGCTGTCAGGCAGGCGGTGGCTCTTGTCCCCAGGCTGAAATAGCGGCTCGTTAGGGATGGGCTGGTGCAGCTGGGCTAACAAAGGGATCCCAGGGATCTTCCCGGAGCCTGGGGGGCCCTGCTTTCAGCAAGCTGTCAGCCCCCCCGCCCCGTGCTCCTGAACTGCAGTAACCCAGCCGCATCCTGCTCCTCCCTCCCTGGGGAAGGGTCTTGGCATTGTGATGGGCTAAGTCCAGCCCGCTCTATATCTAGCAAGCTCTGTAGGAGGGAGGACCTGGGGGACTCCAGATCTTACGCCCTGGTCTGTGAGTGCTGGGTACCCCCCCCCCCCCCAGGCACTGCAGCTCTACAGTGTTGGAGAAGCAGTTCTAGCATGGCTGACCATCAGTCTCAGGGACCCTATGCACTGCCCATTAGCTGGGAGGTGATTGTGTCTTCCTCCTGTAATTGCTTACTGCTTGGCCAGGGGCTGAGCCAAGTGCGTGCAGCATGTCACTGTCCTTCGCATCCTGCCCTTGCTCAGCTGCAATGGCCTGAGGAGGCTGAGCACCCTCTGCGTCCCCCACTGGGGCTGGCTCAGGGTGATGGGCTGGGATCACCCTGTTGATGTGCAGGGGATGGCAGGCATGGCCCTGCTGGCTCTGTCCTCCTGCCCTGGGGTAGCTCTGCAGCCTCAGCTCATGCACCCTGGTAGTGCCTCGGCTTCTCCAGTTTATCCACCCACAGGGCTCAGTGGGCTCTTCCCTGTGCCAGGCAGGGCTGTGCTCCTGCAGCCCGTGCCCATTTCTGGCCTCTCAGCAGCCCCCTCTCCCAGCTATGGTTCTCATCCAGGTTCAAATTAGCTGGCTTGGCCCTGCCAAGGCAGGTGAGCTGAGGGCAGGGTGAGCCAGAGCTCCCGGCGTCTCTGCCCATCAGGGTCCTGAAACGCTTTTCCAAGCAATTTACAAGGATGCTGGAGAAGCGGGGGATGCTTAATAGCACACAGCAACCTGCCAAGAGCACAGACCGCGGCCAAGGAGTAACCCACTGCGCAGCAAATGCATCTGCTCACCAGCAGCACAGTGGCTGAGCCTGCCACAGCAAGGCCAGACAGAGCCCTATGCTGCTCCACAGCTCCTGCTTCTTTGGGTGCTGCCTCCATCCCTGGGACAGTCAGGCTTGCGTCACCCTCCATCACGAGCAGCAGGACATGAAGGTGCTGAGGCCATGCAGAAGCAGGGATTTTATGTCCATGTCATGTTCCTGTCTGCCTGGGAAATAACAGCCCTGGGCTACTCAGGCCCTGGGTTGCTCCATCCAGTTCTGCCTTTCGAGATGCAAGCACCCCATAGCTTGCTGGTGGTGTCATCCCTCCAGCTGTGACCCTTGGGGAGTGCTAGGCTTGCTGTGGAGCCCAGGGGTGAGACCCCATCCCTGAAGAGAAAACCCTTTCCAAGAATGAGGCATCGATCAGCTTTTGGTAAAGGAGATTTTAATAAGCTCAGTGTCTAGTCCATAGTGCAAAGAGTTAAACTTAAGGCAAAGCTTTCTCTTGTTTCTTTATAAACAGGCAGCAAACAAACAGGCCCTAAAACAAAAAGCAGAAGTATTATAATAGAAAAAGGGTTTAAGGGAAGAAACTGCAGTCCTGGGGGGGAAGTGTCCTTTCCTCCCTGTAATTCACATAGAAAACATTGCACCATGAGGTGGTCCCTGACCAAACACCACAGCCTGCAGCGTGGCCGCATTCCTGCTCCTGCCTGTCTCCACAGGCACACCTGAAGGGTGCAGCTCCCCTCTTGCAATTGCTGGGGAGAAGCTGGACCCTGTGGAATGCAGGAATGTGGTGGGGGTGTACTCGCTGCTCTGGCAAAGGCTTGGCTACTCAACTGTCACCGGCCGCAGCCATAGGGGAGGTGGCTGAGCAAACATTAACGTGGGTGCTGTGTGTGTCTGGGGAGGCACAGGGGCAAGAGGCAGAGCAACAGCGCCTGGGCAGGAGTTCTGTATCTCTGCGGAGTGAGGTGGAAGCAGCTGATAGCCCTGGGACCAGGCCCTGCTAATACTTTGGAGCCCAGGGAGTGCCTCCAGACCCCATCCGAATGGGGTAAACCAGCCCCTGCAGTGCCTCCCAGAGCAAAGCCACTCTCCAACACGACAGCATCTTGCTGCAGCTCAGGTTTACAGCCCAGAGGTATCTCCCAGCATGGCCTCTCTGCT
>JARCZZ010032735.1:32554-53694 GCA_030323915.1 Brotogeris chrysoptera
AGCGCCAGCCGCAAGCCGCGGAGCAGCACGAACAGCAGGTCCATGGCTGCGGGGAGCGGACCCGGACCCGGACCCGGGGCGCTGCGGGCGGCACCGGGAGCCCCCGGCGGGGCCCGGTCCGTACGGGGCCGTTAACGCCGCTCCGCACGGGGACCCCCGGCGATGGGCGCCGCCATCTTCGCTCGCGGCGCCGGGCCAATCGGCGGCGAGGGCAGCGCCTCTACCCGCTGCCCATTGGCGGGTTCGGAGGACGCGGGAGGGGGCGTGGTCTCTGGGACACGGTATTTAAAGGGCCAGCGGCATTTAAAGGGCTGAAGCCCCCGCGCCGTGGTTCCGAGCAGCGCGGGTGGGTACCGCCACGCACGGGGTGCCCGGGGGTTTGTGACGGCCTCAGCCCCGGCGCGGGGACGGTTTGCGCTCGCTGCCGAGGTCCTGGGGCAGGGTCAGCCCCGGGGCAGCGCTGCAGGTTCCTGCGGGAGGGGTAAGAATAAACTCACGGCCGTGACACGGCCCAAGGTTACGGCCCCGGAGCAGCTCCTGCGCTCCCCGCCGGTTCCCGGGCAGGGCGTGGGGCTGCCCAGCGCTCCGAGGCAATGACAAGCACTGGGATATCCAGCCCTGGAGCCATAGGCTTTTTAAGGAAGGGGAGGGCGAGCAGAGCGGATGACCCATGGCAAAGACATCTGCAGCCCGGGGAGACAGCGGCTCTGTTTCCCCGGGCGGCAAGGCAGGAGCCCCGAGGGAGCAGGACAATGGGATCCTTTTCCTGCAGCCTAGCACCCAGAGCAGGAGCCGGGGCACGTCCTGGCACCCTGATGCTGCGTGATGCACCCCCGAGCCGCAGCATCCCCGCGGGACGGCAGCTCCGTGTCCGTCCGTCCCCGTGTCCTGCCGGCTGGCTCCCCTCCAGCCCCGTCCCCTCCCTGCCTGAACACCACCCCCCCCGCCCCGTCCCCCGGCGGTGTGCGCGCCCGCGTCACCGAGCCAGGATGCTTTCGGCATTTATGGTAATGTTTGGATTTCTCAGAGCTTCACCGAACGGGAGAAGGAAAGCGAAGAGCCGGGAGCTGGGGAGGTGCCGCGGCTGCAGGGTTTAGCGGTCCTGGCTCCGTAGCAAGGGCTTCTCCATCACCGGAGGCAGAGGAGAGCCTGTGCTTCCCGGCTGTAGGGTGTGCGGCTCCGCAGCACCCAGACCTGTTGGAGAGAGGGGCAGGGCTCAGGCACCCCCGGCATGGGGTGAGGAGAGGTGCAGGGGCTGGGAGCAGCCGGGGGATCGGCTCAGGTTGGAACACCGGAGCAGAGTAAAGCAGGGCTCCCCGTGGAGGGGATGGGGTGCGAGGGATGGGGAACACCTTCCTGGGGCCCTGCTTTGGGGACAGAGGTCCCTGGCAGGGTGTGTGGATGAGGAGGGTCCCTCCCTCAGCTGTCCCTGCACTTGCTGGAGGTCCGGGCGTGATGCCACCAGCTCCCAGTTGTGCCCGTGGCAGCTGCCAGCAGCAGGACAGGCTTATGAGCCCCCCCCCCATCAGCCCCTCAGTGCTCCTATATAGACAGGGCTCTATCATAAACTGGGCTGCACTGGTGCTAAGCGGCAACACCGCAGCCCACCCTGGGGGTGAAGGAACCCAAGATGTGTTCACCCCTGCCTGTACCCGGCCTGTGGACCACTGCTGTCTGTGCTGGCACTGAGCCTGGCCACAGAGCTGCTGCTGCATCATGCCTCTGAGCTGCCTTCCCGGTGCTGAGCTCACTGCAGCCAGGCAGCTGATCCGCATTTCGGGAAAACAGAGCACCTGGAGGAAGCCAGCTGTAGGGCTTTTAGCTGGAAGCACAGGGAGCAGTCCCATGGCTGGGTGTCACAGTGCTTGAGGAGCTTGCTGGAGCCTGACATGCTTGAAGGGGGATCAGGACCCTGTGCTCTGGTGTCCCGGCTGTGCGGAGCCTGGGACCACGCTAGCAGCGCAGGGGCTGCCCTGTATCTTGGGAACAGGCTGTGGGTGGCAGAGGAATGGGAGGAATGAGGCAGATAAAGGGCTGGCAGCACAGCCGGCAGCCAGAGTTGGGAGACAGTGCTGGGGACCACAGTGACTCCCTTCATGCCTGCCTCCGTAGAGGGGACGTGCAGCTTCCCCAGCCCCTGCATCTTACCCAGCCTTCCTAGGCCCTTGCTGCATGGGCACTTCCTGCCCTGAGGCAGGAAGGGTGTTTCTGGGATGTGGGTCCTGTTGGCATCACACCAGTGCTCCCAGCATGCTCACGAATGGCCAGGCAGCTGGGACCATTCACAGGGTGCCCTCGCACGCACCTGGCCATGCAGCAGCCCCAGTGCCTGGGAGAAGGCAGCCAGCATGGTCCTCCTGCCAGCATCCTTACCTCAGCTCCCCTCAAGATGCCCTTGCCAAGGGCTGGGCAGATGCCTTAGCGGGCGCCTGCAGCCCTATGCTCGCAGGGCAGGCTGGAACAATAGCTCATTCCGGTGCATCCGCTCCAGGGAAGTCCCCGTCCCCACTTGGGCTCAGCTCCAGGATGATGTGGCTCACTCTTCCTCTGGCCTTCGCCTAGCCTTGGAGGCGCAGGTGACGGTGTCCCGCACTGCACGCATCCCTGCTGGCAGGGAATGGCAGCTGGCATCTGCCCTGCGTGCCGCATGGATGAGGCTGCTGGGGGGAGCCCACAGAGCTGGAGGGTGCCCATCTCCCCCTGTGTTCCCAGCGGCAGACACCTTCCCTGCCTTTGTTTGCCCTGCAGAGTGGTAGCACAAGGGCTGCCCGCCGTGTTTCTGGAGGGCTGTGCGGATCCCCACAGAGGGAGCTGGGATATCTCTGTCCTCCTGGAGCCCGGCCAGACAGCCCTGGGAAAAGCAAGTCCTCTTCCATGGGAAAGTCCCACAAGGAGAAGTCCCTGCTCTTGGCCCGCCCGGCCACACAGCTCCCCAGGGCCCCGGCGCTCTGGCATGTCCCCAGTGCTGTGGGGCTGAGCAGGGTGCGGGGCCGGTGGCACAGGGAGGTGCCATGGGGACTGTGCCCGGCTCACTGCCTTCTCCCATCTGTCCTTGACTCTACTCCGTGTGTCCTTGCGGCAGCAGCAGGGAGCCTCCTCCAAAGCCCTCCAAAGGGATCCTCCACAGCCCCAGGGTATGAGAGGGGCTCCCCAAAGCTGGGGCTGGCCTCATCACCTGCCTGGGGCTAATTTCTCATTATGCTTTCTTGTAGTGACTCCTAAAGAGCTGTCCCCAGGGGAGCACCAAACCTTGCAGACAAAGCCAGGATGAAGACATCAGTGCCTGGGGCCCGCAGGGTAAGCACAAGGGGTGATGCTGGTCCCCTACGCTGGCTTCTCTTCCCCTACACTCCCTTCTTCGGTAGTGGGAACCAAACTGCTCAGTAACACTGCAATGAGCACAGGGCAGGGGTGCTCCTCCTCCGTGCTCCTCCAGGGAGCTGTGGCATTAGCAGGGTGAGGAACAAGCAGCCGCGGGGCTGCTGCATGGGTGTTGGTGGCAGCTGCTCCTCCCGGGCATCCCAGTGCCGGACTCCCACCATCCGGGTGTATAATCCATCCCATTGTGCGGTCGAGTGCCCAGCCCCGGCCCATCTGGCGCCAAGACAATGGGGCCTTTTTGATCCAGGGTGGGGGGAGATGAACTCGGAAGTCTTCCGAAGGAAAAGGCAGGTTTATAAATAGCCATCCCTACGCTTCCAGCTTCCTACTGCTGCCCCATCAGCCCCCAGCCCACCCAGCCCCAGCCCCAGAGCAATGCACAGGGGCTGGGAGAGGAGCCTGGGGCACACGTGCGAGTGAGAGGGCAGTATGTGGATGGTTGCCCGCTGTCCCAGGGCTGCGCCTGCTCCAGGCCACGGGGAGCCCCTATCCCTGGGATGTGGAGTGACCCCTGGAAGGTGCAGGGCTCCCTCCCCCTGTGCCTTGGCTGTGGCCATCATGATTCAAAGACATCACAGACCTTTATAGGCGCCGGGCGCGCGTGGGGGTTCAAACCTCCATACACGTCTCCAAAGCACAGTAAATTTCAGGGGTTTTTATACTTTACATTCTCACCTTGATATAGTTTTATCTGAAGCATCCACAGATACAACTGGGTAAGTTATACGACTGCAGTCCTCTTATCCTCCTGCACGCTTGGGGTAGGGCCACAACGACAGTCTGTTGGTTGCCTTTTAGCTAATACCTGCGAGCTACGTGCTTAGTTCTTTGTTGAAATTGCCATCGTATCTTACCATGAGGGATGCCCCTGCTTAGAAGCAGTTTACAGAAGCAGACGCAAGCTGTCTACAGGCCCAAATTCTAATGCATTGTTTAAGACGCCTCACCAGAAGGGCAGGTTCCCACCCTCAGAGCCCTCTGTTAAGGGAGCAGTCGTGTTTGGGTGCTAAGTCGTATTCATGCCAAAAAGCAGTGATTTCAGCTAAGGCCTCATGGCTCGGTCTCAGTCAGGGGCGCTCACTCCTCAGCTGTCTTGGTCCATCCACCCCGCACACAGCGAGGTTCTGGCCCCCAAGGCAGGGCGCAAGAGGCTGCACGGCTCCACAGCCCTTCCCCTCCACCCCTGCGCTACGGCCAAGCCCCATCACGCGCGTGCCACGAGCCGGCCCTTGCAGTGGAGCTGTGGCCCTGGGCTTATGGGTCCGTCCTGTGCCCGTGGCACCGTCCCCAGGGGGGGCCGTGCTTGGGATGGTGTGGGGCTGGCTGAGCCAGCTTGGTCCTCTATGGGGCCGTCTCTGCACAGCTGCCCTGGGGGACCGCGCTCCTCCAGCACACAAATCCAGATGTCACCTTCCTTCCCCGCTTCCGCTCACGTCCTTCCTTCCTCTGCCCGCCCAGCCCCTTGCCCGGCTCCTGGCCCCTCCTAAACAAAGGCCCCGTAGCCATGGTTAATAATCCCCACATAAAGGCCCTGCAGAAGAGGAGAGGAAGGAGAGGGGAGACACAAAGAAGCTGCTGGGAGCCCAGCCAAGGAAGGGGGGTGGAAGAAGGCGCTTTCCTGAGCTATAGGACAGGAGCATCAAACAGGGCTCCCAAAGGTGGACAGAGAGAGGGCGGAAGTATCCCAAGGCAGCTCTGCCCTCATGGCGACATCTGATTCCCAATCCCTCATGGTCTTCCAGGGAATGGGGAGCTGAATGCGGCGCTAGGGGCCGGACTGAAGGTGCCCCAACGTAAGGAGCCTCAGAGCTGCCATGCCCCATCAGCGGAGCTGTTTCGGGTGGTGTGGGAAAGCACAGCGCTGGCCCGCATCCCGTCCCTTCCCTAGGGAATGGGGCCCCTCTCGGCCCTGCCGGTGTTGTGTGAAGAGGTGCAGGCCTGGGCGGACACGGCAGCCGGCTTCCGCCCGGCACGGCTGCCCTTCATCCAGCCTGGAGCAGAGCAGGGAGCCAGCGCCAGCCGGCAGCTCACGGCCCGCTGGTGGGGGATTGCTGGTGCATGGAGCATCCCACATCGCTCTCCGGAGACACCCAGGCTGCTCCGGGCACCGTCGGCATGGTCAGATGCTGCAGGGCGCTGGGGAAGGTGTGGGGCCCCTCATCCCTACCTGATGCACGCTGAGCAGCGTGTGAGGACACGCAGAAGGGGAAGTGCAGCGTGCTGCCTGCCAGCACAGCCCGCACTGGGGCCGGCTCCCTTGGGCCAGCATGGGCAGGATCCAGTGGAGCCCCTGGGGTCTCGCAGGGAAGGCAGGGAAAGGCAGAAGGAGCTGGGGTATGTGCCTCTCATCCCAGAGGTGGCCGAAGGGCTGGAGGAGGGCGCTGGGAGGCCTGGATACCGGTATTCCCTTGTATTCCCTATGCTGCCAGAGAGCTCAGCTGGCGATGGACCCACATGCCCTGACCTTCCCACCCTGGCTGTGTGCGTGGGACTGCGACACGGGGAGCCTGATCCACACTGTTTATTTGCATAGCAGTGAATGGGAGCCGAAGACAAATCCATTAAGCAAGCAAATAAATAGGAAGGCATGCGACAAGGCGACAGGGAGGGAAGATGAAGGTGCCCAGCCTGCTGCGCTCCCCACGCAGAGACACCCTGATCCCACTGGGTGCCACACACAGCGTTGGCAATGAGATTTCATGGCAAGACGGCAGGGTGGCAGGGCCTTGCTTTCAAACCCTGCCCGTCTTACCCAGAGCCATCGCTTCGGTAGGGGAACCCCAAGTCTGAAAGGCAAAAGCCCAACCAACGGGAGGCACGGGCACCGCAGTAACAGCGGGAGGCTGTTTGGGGTGGCACGCTTCCTGGTGCCGCCGTTGGCCGGCCTCTTTTCCCCAGAGAGGGGCATTGTCCTTTCCAAGCGCTGGGAATTCTCCGCAGAGGTTCCATTAGCAACGGTTTGCTTTATTTTTAACGCAGGGTAGGAGTCAGCATCAGAACAAAGTGAACCAAACCAGCTCTCCCAATTGTTTGTTTGACCCGGTGGGTGCTTTCCTGCAGGAAAGTGGGACCCCTTGGGTCCTCTCCCCTTGTAGGGTGGCATCTGAGGGGCTTAAATCGCGGTGTTTTGTGCCAAATGGAATATCCCTTTCCCTCCTCTAAGGGGAGCAAAGCCTGAGGGCCCTCTGGCACTGCATGGAGGGAGAGGAAAGTGTGAGCACGTTGTCAGGGGGTCCCCAAGGCCTGGGCATCCTCTTGGGGGGTGGCTGTACCCAGCACAGACAGGGAGCATCCCCACACTGCAGTCATGGGGCTGGAGAGCGCCTCGTGAGTAGCTTGCACACGATGGCACAGCTCCCTTGCACTTGTTCCTTCCAGAGAAGGCAGTGCCTGGGAGGAAGCGTCCCCTCCGCAGTGGCAGCACAAGGGCTCGGAGCCTTATCACTGCCCAGCACTGCCATTTAAAGCAGTTAATCTCGTGGGGAGAAACTTAATCATTTCCGATGAATCATCTATGTGGCTGGCACGGGGCGGGGGGGGGGGCTGGCCAGGCATGCAGGGGAGGCAGGAGGAACCGCTGCATAGCACCGGGGGAGAGTGGGGCTGGGGGCCAGCACAGGGTTGCTGGGGCTTAGAGGTATGAGAGGTGCTTGGGCATGCCTAGCAGGAATGCTGGAGGGAGCTGCAGCCTGGCCCCGGTGTGGCTCGGGGTGGTCCGAGATGCAGCCCGTGCTGCCCGGGGTCTGGAGCATAGATCGTGACGCAGGAAAAGCGAGTGGAGGAGACAAGAGGGTATGCAAAGGTTCAGAAACAGAGCTGGAGGAGAATGCTGTTGTGCCTGGGAGATGCTGGGGCAGCCCCGGGCCTATCCTCAGGGTGTGAACACAACTCAGAGTCCTTAGTGAATGGGGAGCAACAGTGTGGGAGGCAGAATAAGGGTGTTGAAGGAGAAGAACCCCCCAGTGCTTCATCTTCCAACGCGGCTCCTCTGGCTGTGATTGACCCGGGGGGGGAAGCTGAGGCTCAGAACCAAGCCGCGATGGGGCAGAGCCCTGGACTTTGTCCTGCATGGATGGCCAGGGACAACTCGCAGCAGTACCTGGGGGGGGTTTGTTGTGTTCCCGCAGGGCTGTGCTTGGGCTGGGTGATTACCCCTGGATAATAGCGGCCTTGTGCAGCGCTGATCGCCCCCGGGCTGGCCCCCATCCAGGCGTGCTGCCCGGGCCACCGCAACCAACGGCTTCTGCACAGCCGCCCTCTTCAACAGCTGCCTGGGGCTTGTGCCACGGCCGTGCGCCCCACGGAGCGGGGCCCGGTGCCCTTCTGCAGGGGCAAGGGGCTTCGAACAGAGCTTCCCCATGGGGCAGGGGGACCGAGGGGGAGCAGGGCATGGGGCACAGACCCTGCAGACCTCGGAGACCCGCCTAGGACGGCCCCATCCTTGTGTCCCTGCTGCTGCTATCCTCAGGCGTCTCTTAGAGCCCAGGCAAACGATGAAGAGCGGTTTGGTTCCCCTGGTTCTGCGGTTTGGGTCGGTTGCTGTGGGTGGGCTTTGGGGCAGTGCAGGGCTGAGCAGGGGAGCGGGTCGGGACCGTCCCCCTTCCCAGGGTTCCCTGAACCCCTGTGGAAAACAACCCGACCTCCACCTCTGCCCCCCCCCCCCCCGCAGCCGCAGGGTCTGCCACTGATTTACACCTCCAGCGCCCTGCAGTCTGCTGCGATCAGCCCGTGCACGCCTGGACAGGCAGGACCTGGCAGACGGCGTGTCTGCGAGCAGAGCTGGAACGAGCCCCTCCAGCCGAGCAAGGAATGCCTGAAAGCGGCCCACACCGGGGAGGGCGGGGGGTGTGATTTGCTCGGGGCTCCGAGCTAGAGCCCACCTGGGACAGCGGGGGCACCGGCCAACACCCGAGCGATGCCGGGGGGGGGGCAGATCGGGGCCGGGGCTCCGCATCCCCCCCCCCTCCCTCCGCTCGCAATGCCGGGCGGTGCGGGGCTCGGTGTGCCGGCGCCCCGGCGGCTGCCGCTGGGGGGTGGTAAGCGGCCGCGGGCGGTGGGCAGGCTCCGCGCCTTCCACCTCCTCCTCCTCCTCCTCCTCCTCCTCCTGCCTGACGTCAGCCCGTGGTCCCGCTCAGTCGCGGGCTGCCGGCGGTAGCAGCGGGCATGGCTTGGGGGCGACGGGCGGCGGGGTTCGCCCTGCGCTGGGGCTGCTGCCTCCTGCTCTGCTGCGGTGAGTGCCACCGGGAGGGACGGGACGGGACGGGACGGGACGGGACGGTCGGGTCCGAGGGACGGGGCGGACGCACCTGCGGGGCCGTCGGTCGGTGCGGCCGCTTCGCCCCGTGCCGCCGCCCTGGGGGCTCCGTGCTGCGGCGGGGAGGGGGTTCTGCCCCGCGGACCGGCCCGAGGGGCGGCAGGCGGAGGGGGCCTTCCCGCAGAGCTGCCGCGGGGCCGGCCCAGGCAGCCGGCGGAGCTGACGCCCTTCGGAAGCAGCCTGGCTTGGGGCCAGGAATGCTTGGGAGAGCCCAGGTGGGAGCAGCTCCCCCTCGGGCTCACGGCCCCGGGGCGGGTCTGGGAGCGCCCATTCCGCTCTCGGGACCCCTTTGCAGCGCCGCGTTAATGCAGAGCAGGCGGCGCAAGGCGAGCTCCGGGGTCCGCGCTTCGTGGGGCAGAGGAAAGGACTTAAGGGGCAGGGTGCCGGAGGTGTGTACAGTAGCTTGAATTGGTCGAGCTACCAGGACGCATCCACCGCATTCCTTCTAAGGAGTTTTTCCCCGAGCTCTCTGTTTCTCTTGGCTTTTTCCAACCTTTCTTTTTTTATCCTCTTTCCAGTCCGTTTTCACCCTCGGGGCGGGGGGGAGGTTGCGTTTCCTGCCCTGCCCTCCTCCCTGCAAGCGTGCCCTCTCCTCCACGGGGGCCAGGGAGTGGTGCCGGTGCGCTGGCTACTCCCTGCCGCCTTCTCCCTGCCCGGCCGTGCGGCGGAGGTGGCCCCAGGCGCTGGGGAAGTTGCTCTGGCCGAGGCGTTGGTTCCGCGGGAGCCCTAAGCCAAAGCAGGCGGCTCCCACCCCCGGCCCATGCTCGCAGCCAACTATCCCCTTCCTCACAGCACATGTGTCGAGTGAGGAGTTTATTGGTTGGCGGCATTGGCGTGTTGGCGAGCCCAGCCGCTGCGAAAGGTTTGATGCTTCCCAGAAGCATCGAGGGGCCACGGCCAAGCCATTCGCAGGCAGGCCGGGGGTCTCGCTGCGCTGCTGGAGCAGGGGGCTGAGCCCACACTGGTGCCGGTGCCACCCTTGGTCCCCTTTGCGTTGCAGTCTCTGTCTGTCAGATCTCTGTGCGTGCTATCACCTGCCTGCAGGACTGGGGTTTGGAGCCTTTCCCCTCCTGGTGGGGTGCTGGGGTTGGTTTGGGGGTGCTGATCCCTGCTGCGGGAGAGCTTGGGCTCCATCCCCAGCACCGAAAGGGCTGGAGCGGGGGCTGTTGGGGCGCTGGGGTGGTGCTGCTTGCTGCAGGGGCCTGGCTCTGCGCTCCGCGAGGAGAAGAAGGGGTGCAGGTGATGCCGCTCCGTTTGCGCTGAGCACCGTGGTTCAGGGATCGTCGTGTGTGCCTGTGCCGGGAGCAGGCGGGATCTGGCCCGCGGCTGTAGGGAAACCTCAGGCATCCCATGTGCGGCTCCAGAGCCCTGCGGAGCCCCTCCTCGTGTGCTCCCCCCCGGGGGGGCTCCGCGCTGGGGGCTCTGCCGTCTCCCCGCACACCTCGTTCCGCAGGAGGCTGTGCTCTCCCCGCCCCTTTCCCCGGCTCTAAAAGCACATCTTTGTTCTTGCGGAGCTCTGGCTGCCCGCCGGCTGTCCGCCGGCCAGATGGAGCGGCACCGGGGGGGGGGTTCTCCTGCCTTCCCCGCTGCCTTGCTTGCTGCAGACGGACCTCTCCCCATCGCTGGAGCTGTGCCAGGCGCTTGGGGTGCGTGGTGAAGGATGGAGCTCGGCTCTGCCCATGACCCTGCACAAGCGAGGTTTGCCGTGTCCTGTGCCAGGGTGCTCCCTAGCCTGCCCGTGCATAGAGCCAGCCGTGGAGCTGCAGGAGGAAGCCTTGTGTCCCCCAGCACTTGGGTTGCAGCAGAAGGCAGGTATCCAGCCTGCCCTGGAGGAGGTGGGGAGCAATGAACCCTTGTTCCGGGCGTGCGGGGGCTGCAGGACCATGTCCACCTCCCCAAGGGCAGCTGGGAGGGCTGCGTGCCTCATGCCAGCCCTGGATGCCAGTCATTCTCCAGTTCTGAGCTCATGGTTCGGCTGCCTCGCTGCCCGGGCCAGGGCTCTCGTGCCGAGCAGGTCAGTGGGGCTGGACACCAGCTCTCCCTCTCGCAGGGGCTGGTTCTGCCCTGAGCCCGTGCAGAAGGTCTATAGAGATGCTGGGGGACAAAGCCTGGCTGCAGCTCAGAAGTGTGAGGGCACAGGGGTGCACCAGGCAGCCAAATCATGGCCATAACGGTGCAGGTGCTTCCAGCGCGGTTATCTCTTCCTATACGTGCTTGGTGCAGCTTCCTGGCCCCACTGCACGCCTATCTATGGGGTTTTCACCTGTTTTTCTAGCACCTCCTTTCCTGTTCAGTGCTTTGCTTCTCCCTCTTTGCTTAGTGCCAACGGGATGGGTGAGCGAGGGAAGCTGCCTGTTGGGATGTCCCGAGGTGGCTAATCCTGCGAGCGGGGGCCTTTGCTGTGGCAGGAGGGCTCCTGGCTGCGCATTGGCATCGTGCCACTGCAAACCCTATCCAGACAAAGAGGGTTTTGTGAGCGTGGCATGGCCCTTTGAAGTCCCCTCTCCCCGCAGGGCTCGGTGGCTGTCACCGAGCAGCGCTATCGAGGGAGCTGTTGACACAGCTGCCTTCTTGCAGTGCTCTTGTCCCAGGTTCCCATACCTGGGCTGGGCTGCGGGTGCTGAGCCAGCTGGCCCTGCGTGCTGGGGCAGAGACCCTCTGCAGGGCTGTGTGCCAGCCAGGGGTGTGCGGACCCCCCCCCCCCCCTTGTTCTGGCACCCGCAGTGGCAATGGCAACTCCCAGCCTTGTGACGCAGCCCCCATCCCCTTGGGAAGCTGTCCTGGATCGATAGCCATTACCTTCCCTGCTGCTCTGGAGCGTGGCCAGCAGCTCCATTACTGGTGTGGGCAAGCAGGGAATGCGTGGTGCAGGGATGGGCAGGCTCTGCTCGGGTCTCTGGTGCCACCCCTGTGCTATGGGTAGGCAGGCAGCAGAGGAGCAACGAGGGGCTTGCCTTGGATGTGCTGGAGAAGGGCCTGGGGTGTCCCGTTTGTGCCATGGCCGTGGTGGCTGGGGGCATGGAGGCGGAAAGGCAGCTGCAGGGTTGGAATGCCTCTCCTTAGCGCTGCCCTGCCTTGCGCACACAGAAAGGCAGCGTGGCAGCGGGAGCGATGCCGTGCTCCTGTGCTGGGACATGGTGCCTGGGGAGCGCTGGCACAAGACACAGCTCTGCCCCATGTAGGATGGAGGTGGGGATGGGCTCAGACACGAGGGGATCCCCTGTGCTTCCCGCCCCTGATGGACCTCGTCCCATAGCTGCAGGCAGCAGTCTGGAGGTCTCCATGCCGGCAGTGGTCGAAGCGGAGGCTGGGGGCACGGCCAGGATCGAGTGCAACTTCTACACCGCTGAGAACGGTTCCTCCACCTCTATCACCTGGTTCTATGTGAGTGTGGCCTGGGCGAGGAGCAGCGGGCCGGGGCAGCTGCCGGCCCGGGGTCCCCATCAGCACAGCCTCGGCCCCTCGCCTTGCAGATGGACCGCAACAACCGGGTGAGGCTGTGCCGCATCGCGGGCAGCGAGATCCTGGAGGAGAACGTGGACTACAAGGGGCGGCTGTCGGCGGGCGAGGACCGAGCCCTGTCCATCAGCAGGGTGACGGTGCAGGACGCCAGGACCTTTGTGTGCCAGGTCGGGGAAGGCAGCAGCGTCCTGGGCGAGAACCAGACCAGGCTCCACGTGTACAGTGAGTGATGGGGCAGGAGGGCGGCGTGGTCGGGCTGGTGGGGGATCCCATTCTGTGCATTCCCACACGTGTGGGGTGGGTTCTCTTTCCAGAGGTCCCTGAGGCCCCTGAGATCGTGGCCAGCTCAGGAGGTGCCTCCGTGCAGAGCAGTGAAATCCCGGAGGTGAGGAGATGCCCCGTATGGGGAAGGGGGAGGCTCCATGCCGCGCTCCCTGCTCCCCTCTCCCCACGGGAGCACCCCCGTGCGCTCAGGGCTCTCTGTGCCCGCAGATTGCCCGCTGTGTGAGCAGGAACGGCTTCCCACCACCCAATATTACATGGCACAAGAACGGGGAGCAGCTGCAGCCGGAGGAGAGCAGTGAGTTGGATGGGGACGGGGATGGGGATGATGCCTGCCTGCCTGCGAGAGGGGCTGGGGCGCTCTCCAGGCTGTGGCCATCCAAAGGAGCTTTGTGCTCCCACGGGGGCCCTCCTCTCTCCCATGCCCTGGCTCTATCCCCATGGGGATGCGAGCAGCTCCTGTGTCCCCTGTAGCGGTGAAGATGCCGTCCACGCTGACGCGCGAGTCGAGCAGGCTGTACACGGTGAGCAGCACCCTCTTCGCCCACGTCACCCGCGAGGACCGGCACTCCCTGTACCACTGCTCCGTGCACTACTGGCTGCGGGGCCAGCGCCGCACCGCGGAGTCGCGGCGGGTCAACATCACCGTGTTCTGTGAGTCCCGGGGGGGGGACACGCCGCGGCCGTGCCGGCGGGCGCTGCAGGCAGGGATGCGCAGTGAGCATTCCCACTCCCTCCCGCAGACCCCATGGAGCACGTGAAGCTGGAGGTCCTGCCGTCCTCGGCGCTGGTGAAGGAAGGCGACGATGTGAAGCTGGTCTGCGAGGCGGACGGGAACCCAGCGCCTGTCTTCAGTTTCCTTAAGAGAGGGGTAAGGCCGGAGGGCACCTCCTGGTGTTGTGGCTTCTCGTCCCCTTCCCCAGGGCCCTGGGGAGCGGGATGCAGTGGCCGGGGTGGAGGATGCTCGCGTGGGGCTCAGGGTTCTGCTTGCTTCCCGCTGCCTGCAGCTGGATGACGTCTGGCACGACCTGTCGTCGCTGACGGACGCCAGCAGCGGGGTGCTGAATCTGCACGGTGTGAACAAGAACAGCAGTGGCCTATACAGGTGCCATGCCCTGGACTTGAGTGATATGAGACAGCTGGAGAAGGACGTGGAGCTCGTTGTGAACTGTAAGGCAGGGGGACGGGACCCTGCGGACCTTCTGCTGGGTGTCTCATCCCTCCAGCTCACCATGCCCCGGTCTCTCCATCCCTCTCCTAGACATTGAAGGGGTCCGTGTGAAGATGGAGCCATCCTCGCCCCTTCGGGAAGGGGATAGCGTGAGGCTGAGCTGCAATGCCCACAGCCCTCTGTCTCTGGACTACCAATGGAGGGATGAGAAGGTGAGCAGGCATTCAGGTGCTTATGGCAAGCCTGGGCTATTCAGAGCCGGGAGCTTGTTCCAGAAGCAGGAAGGTGCAGTGCTTGGGGCTCAGTGTTGGGGGACATGGCGTTCCAACAGGACAGGACGGTCGCGAAAGGGAACCAGCTCTTCCTGAGCAACCTCACCTTCGAAACCTCCAGGAACCTCAGCTGCAAGGTGATGGCACCGAGCGTGCCGGGGCTGGAGCAGAGCAAGCGGGTGGCTGTGGCTGTTGAGGGTAAGAACCGGCGCCTGCGCGGGCACGTCAGTGCCAGAGCGAGCCTGCCCTGCCCGGCGTCAGCCCTGTTCCCCCAATGGCCTCCCCGCAGGGAAGCCGCGGATCGTGTCCATCAGCTCCCCGCTGTACGTGCGGCAGGACGAGGTGGTGAACCTGACCTGCAAGGCCATCGCTTTCCCCAGGCCCTCTGTCCATTGGAGCATCAACGGGACGGTGAGAGCTGACTCGAACCTCTCGGAGGGGCTGTGCCTTGCTCTGGGCACTGAAGCCTCTGCTGTTCCCCCTCCGCGCAGGCTCATGAGTATGTGGAGGACCAACACATCGCCAGCAACCTGACCGTGCGTGTGAACCACGACCTGCTGCGGGCGGGAGCCATGTGCAGGGTGTCCAATGCGCTGGGTGTCAGCGAGGAGCACATCCAGCTGCTGGGTGAGACTCGGGCGCTGCTCTCTAAGGGAGCCCAAAGCAGGATGAGTGCGTTCCGCGTGGGCACCGCGTGTGCTCTGCGGCCGTGGCGTGGCTGAGCTCTGTCTCTTTCCCTTTCTGCTCTACCAGTGGAGTCCGTCAGGAAAGGTCAGTCTCCCGACTGTGCTTGGGTGCATGTGGCCGTCAGCCCAGCGTCAGTGGGAGTCATGCTCGTCTCTGGGCTGAGGAGGGAGCCTTGGCTGCTGCTCCTGCACTGCATCTCTCTTCCCTGCCGAGCCGAGAGGGAAACAGAGGCTCTGTCTATCTGTTTCTGCAGCGGTGTGGAAGCTGCCTGCTTATCCTCAGCTTGTAGCCCAGGGAGGCCATCAAGCGCTGCTTCCGGCAGCCCAGGCCTGCTGGAAGCAAAGGGATGGCCTGATGGCTCGCAGGAAGGCTGTAAGCCGTTATCCCGTGGCATGGCAGCCAGGAGCAGGATGCAGAGTGTATTTATACAGAAACTGCCCTGTTCGCGTATAAATACAGAAGAATAGAATAGAAAAGAACTACAAACCCTGCATTTTTGTACTGACATCTGCATCCTGCAGGGATCTGGAGAAGCACCGGGAAGCGGGCTCCCCGTGATGCTTTATTAAGGGCAGGGGTTCTCTCCTTGCCCCCACAGGAGCGGCAGCGATGCAGAAGGTGGAGAGCTTCGGGGTGGGACAGGCATTAACTCCTTCCTCTCCCGTTGTTATTTAGATCAAAAGGTACCCGAGAGCAAAGGGGTGATCATTGTGGCCATCATCGTCTGCATCCTCGTGGTGGCTGTGCTGGGGTCTGTCATCTACTTCCTGCACAAGAAAGGCAAGATCCCGTGTGGCCGCGCTGGGAAACAGGACATGTAAGCACTGCCGCCTGCCCAACCAGGGAGCCCTTGGGGACAGAGGTGCTTGCCATCACTCATGCTTCCCATCTCATTGCGCCAACCGCTCCCTGCCCACCGCAGAGAGGGGCAATAGTGCAGCCTCGGGAGGGGGGGGGCACCGTGCTGGGGGCTCGGCAGCGCTTCCAGCTTCCCGCAGCATGGGGACCGCAGTGCTTGCCCCGTCCTTGCAGGGAGGCAATGAGGAGGACAGCAGAGTGGTAGAGCAGCCGAGGGAGGGGATGGGCAGCCCAAAGCTCTCTGTGAGCCGCAGCCTCATTCACCCCGGCCCCGCTCCAGAGCATCCCTGAGATGGAGCCGAGCTCAGGCGGCCCCGTTGCCCTCTTTGGTATCGCGAACCTGTCTCAGAGTTGTCACCTCCCTCCCCTAGCACAAGGCCAGAGGCACGTAAAGACAAGATTGTAGTAGAAGTTAAGTCAGATAAAGTGTCCGAAGAGGCGGGGCTCCTGCAGGGCGCCAACGGCGAGAAGAGATCCGCTGCTGACCAGGTAGGACAGAGCATCGTGCGCTGCACCCAGGGCCAGGGCTGGGCACAGAGGTGAGGAGTGTACGGGGAGGGCATCGAGGTTGTGCTTCCCTCCTCTCCGCAAGCTCCCCCACCCCCTGCATGGGCCTCCCATCATCCATCATCCGCGCTCCGAGGGGCTGTGGGAGGGAGGGGAGGTGATAACGGCGTCGATTCCCGCTCCGGGGATGCAGCGCCAGCGCTTCCCTGCGCACGTGCTCTGCCCCGTGCCAGCTCCTGGCACCTCCTGCTCGGCTCTGCCTCCTTCTGCGCTCCTTGGAGCAGGAGCTGCCCTAAGGAGCTCTGGGAGAAGGAACTGCTTAAACACCTCTGGCCGAGAGTCAGAGGCTGCAGGAATGGGCTGCGCTCCGGCATCTTTAAGCCAAAGCTCTCAGTGCAGGATGGGATGAGTCTCCTGGGCTCAACCCCATCACGTTGCTGTCTGTCACAGGCAGTAGAGGACCTGGGTTTGTGTTTATCTCTAATTGCCTTCCCCCCCCCCCCTTTTTTTCTCTTGTGGTGGACTGAAGAGCGAGAAATACATCGATCTGAGAAACTAGAGAGGGCTTGACTCTACCGAGTGCTTTCTTCCTTCAATCCTTCCCTGCTCTTGGATTGCCTTCTCCCACCCCTGCTCCAGTACCTGGGGAGCACGGCCAGAGACAATGACTGCGTCGCGGTGCTGAGCTCAGGACACCTCCCTGACTCACCTCTCTTACCTCAACCATGGGCTCGCAGGATGTTGATGCTGGACTTGCTTACTACTGCAGAGAAGCCAACAGCAGTATTAGACAGAAATACCCCATTTAAGCTACCTGATGGCAGGATCGGAGGCCTTTTCGGGAACTCTCTCTCCTGTACACACGTGGGAAGGTTTTGATGTGTTTCAACCCAAACTTGCTCAGCGGAGCTGGTGGAATTGTGCTCTTGGGATGCCCCTTCTTAGGTGGAGCGGTGTACAGGTGAGGAATGCAAGTGCAGGGTTAGAGCAGTGTTTGTGAGCGGCGGGGAGGTGTCAGTGCTTTGCTTTTCCCTTTGTCCTGTTCTTGTCTTGGGTTAGCCCAGTGTGTCCTGGTGGTGCTGCACAGCTCCACGATGGGCAGCTGTGATCCTATGGGAGGCGAGGATGCGGTGGAGCGAGGATGGGGTGCCCGTCTCTCAGGCGTATACCAGACTAAGGGCTTAGGGTCTCCGGTTTGTAGTGTAGCCTTGCTGACAGGAGCAGGGCTTCCCTCTCTCCATTCCCCAGGAATTGGATTGCTTTAGGAGGGGCTGGCAACAGCAGGTCCCAGACACCCCCCCCCAATTTAAAGCTTAGGGAATATTAGGCCAGAGCCAGTTGGCGATGTCTCAGGGTTTATGTTTTTTGCGCTGAGCAGTTACCAGCCCCAGGTTAAAGTGGTTCGTTTCTGTGCTTCGGTGGCATCAGGCAGCTTGAATGGTGGAGAGGGGAGATGGATGGGCAAGCAGCCTGCCTTTAGTTTCTGCTGCTGGGGCCCTTCCCAGCCCTCTGCCTGCAACGTGGCTCTCTCCTGCCTTCCTCTAGAGAGATCAGTGCCTCGCAGCCCCTTTCCTCTAAGCAATGTACTCAGTGCTATGCTGTCCACAAGCCCCAGCCCTTGGGGTAGCCCTTTGCAGGTAATGGGGAGCCGTGCGGTGCAGCCAGCACCCTAACAAAGCAGCGAGCTATACTCGTGAGCTACAAGTGTTGTCGGAGCAAGAGCTTTGGTTTATATATATTTTTGTTGGATTGTGTGTACATTTCCAGAGGTTTTGTCTGATACTCGCAAGGTTTTTTTTATATATGTGAAAATAAAGTACTGAGTTCCAAGCCGGGGTCTGAGTTTGTTCCTGCGGGCGGTGGCTGCACTGGAGCGGTCAGGACTGTCTATCATCTGCCCTGTCCCTCCTCAATTGCAGCCCTACCGAGGGGGGGGTGGCACCGTGCACACGGGTGATAGATAGAGCACTGCTGGCTCAACCTGCCTTTGTACCGTGGCTGGGGCAGGAAAATGGGCTCTGCTCACTGGTGGTGCTCAGGCCGATACCAAACAGGGGCAGCAGCATTTATGGCTGATGAGGTACAGAGAGCAGATGATGTGTATATATCCCCTGTACCTGGTAACCGAGAAGCCTAGAGATTCTAATAGGTAATTACATTGATATCTAATACAGACGTGACCAACTACCACTACTGAGACTTCTATAGTACATTATTATATATATATCTATATATAAATATATAGGATAAATATCGATAAATAGATAATATAGAAATAATATATAATATAAAAAATATATTACAAAATGTGAATAAATAATATATAATTATATATATGAATATATTTATATATTTATAATATGTATAGTATATATGTATTTCAATAGATAATCTAGGTATTCTAATAGATAACTGCAGTACTAGATTGTAATACTTAGTTTTATTACTAGTGATGGTAGATATTGAAAGATAATACTGCCAATAGAATTTAATAGATCTCAATGGTAGAATCTCTTAGTTGCTTTCCCTGCTAATACAGATACTGATAACTACTCAAAGTCTAGCACTAGATTCTAATAAATAGCATTATAGTAGATAGTTGTTTTGGTATCTCCTATAGACACTAATTGATAGTAATGCATTTTTTCTCATAAGGAACTCTAATGAAGTACAGCTTATTCGTACTCCAGCTACTCTAGATCCTAATTGATCATTCTTATTGATATATTCTAATACATTTCAATTTGTATTAATAGCTACTATAGATGCTAAACACAACTAGGGGATTTGTTAAATGGTAATTTATTAATTAGTCACAATTATTATTTATTAATTTATTATTATTAAAATATTGCAAATTAACAGTTGCAATAATACTAATACAGGTAAGAATAGATAATTCTGTTAAAAGATTCTCATAGTTTATGAGACAAAACTATATGGCTAGCTATTAAGTAATAAGAAATTCGGGGATTACAGCAATGCTGATGATAGGTAATTGCATTAATAACTACTATAGTTAATTGGAGAAGTAGATTCTGCTATTGATTCTATTAGGCCATTCTATTTCTAGCTATTAGAGATGCTAATAACGCTAATATGGATAACAGTATTGGGAGGTCATACAAGAAAATCGTCTCACCAGCTATTGTAGGCACTAATAAAGCCCCAAGTCTACAAGTATATTCTGATCAATAATTTTAGGACAAGCTAATGACAATTTGGGACCAGCTACTCCTCATAGAGAACTTGTTAGGTTCAGCTTTGTAGGTTGAGATAGTTACCATCGGTGCTGCTCCCTACTGTAGGTACAATGCATAGTTCTATTATTAGGAGCCATAAACACCCCACCACCACCACCGTGCTACTCGCTGCTGGAGATGCTGATAGACACATAGACCATTGTTTTAACTGGAATAAATGAAAACCTGGAATTATTGGTCCTGATGGTTGGGATCTCCAGCAGCTCTGAGCTGATAACTGGAATGTTCCAGGCCAACGCAATGAATGAACAGAGGGCTTAGTCTTTAACCCCTCCTGCCCTCCCTTCACCCCCATAGCTTCAGTTGAGCCCAGTTACCATCACTTGACCCAAGGTTACCTTTCGAGAGGTCCATTTGACCTGACGTGACCCCCCTGGGGCCTATTTGCCCTGTAGTAACCCCTCTGTGACCTCATGTGACCCCTTTGACCTGTAGTAACCCCTCTGTGACCTCATTTGACCTCAAATGACCCCAAGTTGACCTTTTGAGAGGTGAATTTGACCTAAAGTAACCCCTCCTGTGACCCAAAGTAACCCCAGGAGAAGTTTGGAGGCATCATTTGACCTGAAGTAACCCCTATGACCTTATTTGACCCCTATGACCTCAGTTGACCCCAAATTAACCCCACATGACCCCAAGATGACCTTTTGAGAGGCTCATTTGACCTGAAGTGACCTCTCTGTGTCCTCGTTCGACCCCTATGATCTCATTTGACACCCCCCCCACCAGTGGGAGCATGAGGGTTTATTTGACCCGAGGTAACCCCCATGTCTTCATTTGACCTCTATGTGACCCAGTTTTGGGGGGCCCCTCAACCCCCTGCCACTTGTGTGTCCTTATTTACCCCCATGTACTCTCGGTTGCCCCCCAGATGCCCTGGGGGGTTCGGCTGGGCCAGTTTGTCTTCTCTTGGCTCCATTTCTTGGGGTGTTTTGGTGTTAACAGAGTCCAAAACATGCTCCTCTTTGGATGCTCAGGGCTTGCTGGGCTTCATGGATCCAGCATCTCAGTGTCCCAGGGTACCAGATCCACACCTCAGCCTCTCACCGGCCCCAGCACAATATGCTGGGCTCCAACAGTGTTTAACAGATTGTATAGCACCACTGTTAGAAGTGCGTGAGATTGCCTGTGTAGATGTCATTTTGGATTCATTACATATATAATAATATATATAAAATATTATATATATCCTTTCAACTTCATATATAGTCATAGTGTGCAACTGTGCAATATACGGAGTTAAACAGATGCTATGCAGTAACTAGAGAAGTCTTTAAGAGGCTATAGTAATGTATTAACCCACTCTGTGTGAGGTGAATGGAGCCTAACAGACTCCAGCAGCATGGGACTATAGCTTCAGGATCCACTAGACCCCAGCAGCCACTGCATTAGGCTCCACCAAATTCCATGGACTCTCTGAAGACTCTCCTCAGGGGAGGTAATGAATCTGTTAATGTCATTCCCAGACTCCAATAGGTCTTGATTGATTATGGACTTTATTAATCGATTTGATTAGAATAGACTATGTTATCTATGATATCTATCTAGTTATCTATGATGGATAACTCTATCCATAGAATTATTAGGATCAACTTGGTATAAATCAACTCTGCCCTCATGTATGTGAATTGAACAGGTAACTGTTACGATATAGAGTGAATTAAAATAGGTACAATGTGGTCATCTGCAAGAGATCCAGGAGGCCACGTGAACACCTCCGACCTGGGTACCCCGATGGAGGTGACTGCGATAGAATCATAGAACCATAGAATGGTTTGGGTTGGAAAGGACCTTAAGCTCATCCACTTCCAACCCCCCTGCCATGGGCAGGGACACCTCCCACTAAACCATGGCACCCAAGGCTACGTCCAACCCGGCCTTGAACACCACCAGCGATGGAGCATTCCCAACTTCCCTGGGCAACCCATTCCAGTGCCTCACCA
>JARCZZ010032736.1:0-10992 GCA_030323915.1 Brotogeris chrysoptera
AGATACTGGAAGGCTGCTATGAGGTCTCCACGCAGCCTTCTCTTCTCCAGGCTCAACAGCCCCAACTTGCTCAGCCTAGTTTAATGTGAAAATAAATGATCTGGAAGAAATGATAAGTAGTAAGATGATGGCCTCTAGGCAGTGCTACGCAGTGTCAACTGCAAAATAATTTTATGAGATGCAATGGGAATTAGCGTATGAAACTCAATATAGCTAAAGGTGAAAGGTTCACATTATCTTGAGGTTATAATAAAAAACTGAAGAAAATCAGCTTAGTTCTTAGTACCAGTCCAGAAAGTAAATCAGATATTGAAAGAGTGGGGACCATGCCACAACCATGTAAATCCATGCATTATCCATGTTCTACGTAGCTCATCGTCTCCTAACTCAACAAGGTGCTAGTGGCACTGGAAATAGATCAGAAAAAGCAGAAAGGATCCTTAAAGTTGCACTGAAACCATCCCTTTGGGTTTAGGTTTATTAGGGTTAATTAGGGTTAATCAATCTGTAAAAGAATGAAAGATTGGTGTGATAGAAGGGTAATCGCCTGTAAAATGTGATATGATGGTGGTCTCTAAAATCAGAGGGAGTAAATAGGAAAAGTTTTTGCTCTCTTCCTTTCAGTTCTCATATACAGTGAAAATGAAATTTAGCAAGTGGCCCATTAAAAACATGTTTCTTCACAGTTAATAGTTAAACTGTGAAATATAAGAAGACTGTGGCTGTTAAAATTTCCCATAGATCAGGGAGGTTTTGAGCAAATTAATGGAAGAAAAAATAAGATCATTAATATAGAAACAGCACATCTTGCTCAAGAATTCATCAAGTGGTAAATTACCAAAGAGTGAGAGAGTGCTGTGAAAAAGTATCAGTTCGTGCTTGCCCAGTTATTGTATTTTACATTGGTATACTCTTCTCTCAATTCTCTGGACAAGGTATTAGACGAGAAGCATTTGATCCAGGGTGGCCATTGTTGTAATAAGCTTTGAAAACAAAATGGGGAAAAAAAAAATAAAAATGAATATTGGTAAGAGCAAGCGTTTTAAAGAACTAAAGTTATATATTCTCTATCTGTTGGATTTCGTATCTGTGAAGTCTAAAACCAATGGAAATTTTGCTGCAAACCAGCTATAATTCCATTTCATGAAAGTACACAATAAATTGTGTTAATAAATCATTGACATGTAAACAGTAGAAGTGGTAAATGGAGATTGTTAGATTTGAAGAAGTAATCCAGCTGTCATTAATAACATTTGAGTATATATAATGAAAAATCATCTTCAGCGTTCTTTACGCTAATGTTTTGAAGTAGAATTTCTGTTAGGGATAGAATTCTTTCAAGATAGAAATAAACTAGTTTTTCTCCCATTTAGAATTTTGGCTATTTAATCCTAAGCAAATTTTGCCTTTATTTTTGAGGCTCAACACTTGGTTTCTTTCTACTCAGTCTGAAATACCTTCTGAAATAACAAAGGACTCTTGGCAGGCTTTGTCAGACCTACAGTCATTTTTAATGTAGCTACAAAGCTCATTAAAGTTTTTATCTTCTTAGTCTGCTGTAGAAGCCGGGTCATTTTTCAGGTTTACATATTGAATATCAATGGAACCTGTTATCTCAAGAACACATTGGCTTCAAGAATCTATTATAATTTTTGGAGTGCTGGCCGCCATGGAATCCAACAGTAAGAACCTTCGTGAGTAAAGATGAACAATGAAGGATTTCCATTTCAGAACAAGGTCGATCACTTAGTTGCTGGACTAACGAAATTTCTTCCCTTAGCAGATTGTTCACTATCTAAGTTTTTTACAGTTCTTGCTTAAATAAATAGGACTGACAGGTAGGAGAAAAGATAATGGATTATATCAATTTCTGAGGTTGCAATCCAGGAAAGAAGCTTTTGTATAGCATGCGTAAGGAGGTAAGTAAAACAGGAGGTGCAACTCCTGTAGGTCTTCAAAATCTTTTAAACTCATTCTGGTGTTACATCCAGAGAATTCCTGTGGATAAGATAACTGAGATTCTGTCAGAAGTACTGCACCATCCTGGTCCTTTCTGATTACTTAAGTCTCAATCCTGCAAGCACAGGGTTAGGAGCTGTTATTGTCATCAAGGATCACAGAAGCATAGAATAGTTAGGGTTGGAAAGGATCTTAAGATCATCTAGTTCCAACCCCCTGCCATGGGCACACGCTTCTTCACTATGAGGGTCCCAGCCATGTGGCTGCGGACTCAATGTCATTAAATTAAGAGAACACCAGTGGTAGTGGTCTAAGCTGCCACAAAAGGGTAAAAAACCAGATTTAAATTTTTCATTTCTCAGTACCCAAAAGCTGCTCTCTTTTTTTCTGTGAAAAATCACGGATTCCTTCATGAATTTGGGTCATAGTTTTCATCCAGAAACTGTCACTCTACATCTTTATCTTTTGCTGTATCAGGTAGGCATTTACATCGATCACACATTCCTTTGATATAACAGTTTCAGATTATCAAATTTGGTTGACATTGTGTTTTGCCTGAGATATCTTTGAACAGCTTCTTGCGTGCCTTCTTTTAGCTTTTTAGCGCAACTGCGGGATGGTGTCCAAAGAGGTGTCTTGATGTTGTTTAATCCAAACTTGGGGAAGTTGCTGTTAAATTACTGCACTGGGGACAAAGAACATTTTCAAAACATTTTGTCTGAGGGAAGAACAATTTGATTATATAGGCTGGTTAGTGAAGTGTGGTATGATGTTGCCTGTGTGCTAAGCCAACAAAACCAAACCATTCCTGTCTTTCTACAACGGTACTGTGACAATTTAAAATGGAACCCTACTGCAAACTGGTTAGCCTTAATCAGTACAAATGCCAATGGATTTGTTGGAGCACAGATGCTCTTTTCTTGTTATGACACATTTCTGCATGAACAGAGAGTTTCTTGTTTTCATGTGTAATAGGAAATTGAAACAGTGGATGCAATAGTGAAATGTTCCAGCAGGCACAAGATGTAAGGATCTGGTGACCTGAATGCTGGGGTTTAGAATATAAAGAATGGGGTTTACATCAAAGTTCTGCTGTTTAGGAAGACCGTAACAGATAAATGTAACAGGACTTTTAAAAGAATGATTAAAAACTAAGTAGGTCTGTGACCACTAATATTCTGTGGGCATGGGAGCTGAACCGTATGCCAGGCAGGAGCGAGCAGGAAATTCCATGGTTGATACATGCAGATTTCTCCGCAATATTAGCTGTGAAAAGAGCGTAGAAAAAGTGAAATTAAAAATTATTTTCTTTCTATCGTAGAACATCTGCTTTCTTATGGCTCTGATTTTTGAAGCAAATATTAATTTCAAAGCTCATTGTAACATACGTTTTTCTTAAGCTTGGGTGTCAGGAAGAGTAGTAACATTAATTGCTTATACTTCTCTTTGTTTCTGAAGAAGCGTCGTTGTGCTGACTGGAGCATTGTATGGACAAGTAGCATTGGTACACACTGTTTGAGAAAGTCTTAAGAAAAATCAATGTAAGAGACTTATACTGTCTCCATCATTTCCTAGAAATAAAAAATGCCAGATAAGGCATTATTTGGTCAGGAGAACCACAATCCACCTACTTGAGTAGGCCCTTTGTTAGTATGCCCTTTAGTTTAAATGAACATGTACTAGTTGTGCCTTATTTGGCTTGCATGACAATTGCCCGTGAATGCTGAAGGTTTTGCCTTGTCCTTTCTCCTTTCTGGTTTACTTTCCACCCACTGACTACTGCAAACTGCTTTCCCTTGTTTCCTGCAATTTTCTTGCCCCTGGCAATCCAGCCAGGCTTGTTACTCCCGCTGTTCTTTTTCCGCTACCTTATCTGGTTGCCAGCAGGAATAGTGAGAGCATAGGAGAAACGGCATTACTGCTGTTACTGTCTTCTCTGTCTAGCTTCAGCGTGACCAGTGGATGTGATCGCAGTGAAAGTTCCACTAGCCATCAAGCACCATAAGCTGTTTTATGATCCCAGTGTCTGTACAGTTACTTCTTGTGAAAGCTTCAGGTAAATAGCTGAAGATCTCAGTTACGAAGATTTTATTACTTGAGTAAAGCAGAATACTTCTTTCTTTAGACATTTGCTTGAAAAACTTTGTAACATTAAGCCTGTGTACTCTGTTCCATTTCATGCAATTTTGATGCCAAATGGGACAGATTTTGCAAAATGATGGACTCTGGTAACTTGGAATTTCTCTTTGCTCTATTCCTTGCTTTACATAGGAAAGGTCAGTACTAATATTTTACAAAGGACTGCAATTATTTGTGTTGTATCAATGTCCACATCAGTCGCTAGGTATGTTGATTATGTTAATAGGGGAACTGATAGAAGATATAATAGGAGACCTGCAAGGCCAGGTGGAGCGTGGTGATTCTTCCTCTCCGCTCTGCTTTCCTCTGGCGTGACCTCCCCTGGAGTACTGCATTCAGCTCTGGGGCCCCCAACATAAAAGGGACATGGTCCTGTTAGAGCATGTCCAGAGAAGGGCCACAAAAATGGTTAGAGGGCTGTAAGGCCGGGAGAGCCGGGTTTGTTCAGCCTGGAGCCGAGGAGGCTTCGTGCTGACCTTGCTGCAGAGTTGCAGTATTTAAAGGGGGCTTTGCAAGAGCCAGACTTTTACCAGGGGCTGTAGTGACAAGAGAAGGGACAATGGTTTTAAACCGAAAGATGGTAGATTTGGATTGGACATAAGGAAGATACTGTTTTATGATAAAGGTGGTATGACATTGGAACAGGTTGCCCGGACGAGCTGTGGCTGCCCCATCCCTGGCGGTGTTGGATGGGGCTTTGAGCAACCTGGTCTAGTGGAAGGTGTCGTTGTCTGTGGCAGGAGGGGCTAGAACTCAGTGAGCTTCAGGGTCCCTTCCAGCCCAAACCATTCTGCGATTCTGTGATTCAAGCTCAGTTTTTGGATTTCTCCAGTAAGCTTTATTCTCTCTGTGTTTTCTTTGGCTCGGTATTTATTGTGAAGCCAAAAATCATTATAATGCAATAAGGTTGTGTTTCATTGTAATTATAGTAAGGTTAAGAATAATCTTCATAAATACAAACTGTAAGTGTCATGCTGTAATTAAATTTTGTTATCCACAGCCTTTATGTAAATGATCAGAGTTTGTTTGCAGGGAAAACCAGACCAGTATTTCAGCAGAGGTGTCCTGGGCAAAGTTAAAAATATGCCTTTAAGTTACGTGTTTGTGTAAATTAAGGTTAGATGAGGTCCAGATTATCTTTCACCATTTGGCAGTGGGTATATTAAATGTTTTATCAGGAACGCAGCAGTCACAATTCTGCCGATTTTCTGGCATACGTAAGGTGCAAGTGTTGATTCTTGTCACTGCAGCTACTGAATGGCTCATTCTTACCAATGTTGACTCAAGATTCTGGGAACAAGCAGGATGTATATCTTGGGTTAGAAAGAGTTAAATTGTTCCTAAAGCTGTCCCAGAAATGTCATAAAACGCTTGTGAAATACTGTGTAGAAAACTTATTTTGCTGTGGGAATCCATTGCATTTTAGACATGCAATGATGTCCTGCAGTCTGTGTTTAGACCTTAAATGAATGTGTTGCTTTATTGAAAGAAATGCTGACCAGTTAAATTACTTTTTTGTTAAAAGGAAATTGATTTGTTCATTCATCTAGAAAAAAAATCAAGAACTCTTCGAAAGATCAGTGGGGTCACATTGTCTCTTAGCTTTACAGAAAGAAAAGCAGCACGTAGGAATGCTTCCAGGAAACAATAAAAGCGTGTGTGTGTTTGTTTCAGTTCAGTGCTTTTTTGAGCATTGTTCATCATCTGTCTCTGGCAGTTTGATCTGCATTACCTCACCTTTCACTTGAATAGCACAGAAAAGCATACTTCTTTAATGTGAGTGGAGTATGTTTTACAAAGTTTCATCCCATATATATTTATTAAATAATTGTAATGCACCAAGTAGAGAGGTCGTCTGTCACTGTTTAAAGAATAGCTTGCTTAAGTAAAAATAGGGAATTCTGCATACAATCCACATTCTTTGAAATGCATGTATTCTTTTCAGTACTTTCAGTTATTTGGATAATAAAATTACGGTAAAGTGCTGCCTAGTTTATTCGGAATGTGCAACCTGCAGACTATCAGCAATCTACAGCTAGAGCACTAGTTCTCTCAGTGGTGTAGTTACGAGTCAGGAGTCAGTGGTAGGGTACTGTGCTTGTTGTTTTCCTCTTGACAGTCTGAAATACAGCATGATATTTTGGGAGATTCTACACCGAAAAATCTAGGTTGGATTGTTCGCTCACCTTTTTACCTTATTCAAAGTACATTGGTTTTTATAAAACCAGTAGGTTTTGTGTTGAAACGCACTGACTTCAGGTATTATTTCTAAATGCAGCTGTATGCTTTTAGAAAGTGGTGGAACAATGCTTACTATGTACAGTCTGCAGTTGGCTGACCTTGTGTACTAGCTATCCTTTTAAAGATCCACCGTGTAGTCCTTTTCATATTTACAAGATCCAGTGACAGTGGTGACCCTAGCGACTGATACTCTTTCTTATGAGAAAGCTTCCTCAGTCTGAGACACTTCACCTTCAGGAACATCCGAAGGTTTCTAAATGTGGAAGTGATTTTCAGGTTTTACCCCGGAGGAGTGTGTTTGATGTCAGCTCTGTGTTGCCATCCTCTTGATTTTTGCTTTCTGTGGATATGCCTCGGCAGACAAAAGGTTTTGTTTTCAATTCTATCAGTGCAACAGCACTGAAAATGAGGTTAACATTAAAGTTTCTGGCTGGTCAGAGGCTTTCCAGAGGGTTGACTTTAGGCTGCAGTGCAGTTTCAAATTTGTTTACCTGAATCTTAACATGGATTTTAAACTGTGTTCAGCTGAGCAAACATCCTTAAAAACTACATCCTGGACTCAGTCAAGGCCAGGGTCAGGGAGCATTGTGCTCTATTTAAATTGGTCAGTCATACTCCCCATAGGGTTTCCTGTAGCTGTTTGTATTGCTGCAGTCATTCCTGCTTCACGTTCTAGCAATGCTCCTCCAGTACTGGTTGCTTTACCCTCAGTTTTTCTAAGCGGTTCTGTCTGATAGGATTTCTTCCGATTTTTTTGCTCCACATACAGTGTCAGTCTGTTTATCCCATCTGCCTGTTACCTGTAAGCCATTGCCTTGTAACTCTAGGTGGTGCTTTCACTGTGTTCTGTCTGTCGAAACTGATTTTGGAGGTGACACGCATTTCTCTTTAACTGAACTGAGCTGGGTCGTTGCTTATCTTAAACAAAATGTGTTTGAGTCTTTTTTTGCAAAGAGGCTGCCATCCCAGCTGAGACACTGGCCACATGTGTTGTTAAGGGTAAGGAGAAACGAGAGAAGCATTGCACTACCTGAGCAGGGGTTCTCATGCTGCCAGCATGAGAGGCGTTGGTCCTGGTTAAGAGCATTTCCAGCATGTGGTTCATGTTCTTTTGCTTATCACTGGTGCTATCTGTTCTGTGAGTCATCGGCTGCTGGTACTTCTTTATATAGGGACTGGGTGATATTTGTTCACTTTTCCTTGATGAAACACTGGTGCTGTTAGCATTGACCTGTGGTAGAAAAGTCACTTTTATAGATGTTCATTGAACTAGCAGTGTTTTATGCGCTGTATCAGAAGTGCGTTGTATCTTTGGTCAGTGGAGCAGACTGTAGCGAGTTTTTTCAGTAAAACAAACTGTGTGATCGAGATTAAAATGCCAGAACTATCTAGTATATCTGTAGTTACCTTGGCTTAATCTAATGAAACATCAAACATTTCTTCTCATGCCTCTTGGCCTTTTGATCTGGATGGAGAAGGTCTTAGGGCGGTAATGGCAGTATTACAGTAGGTACTGATTGTTTTCCATTTGGTTAGTCTACTTAACCTGAAGAGTGATGAGCTAAGCCCTGAGAGAGTTTTGCTGTATTTTATGACTGGAGCCTAAAAAGATTATTAAGAAGATTCTCTCTTGTATCAGTAACTAAGCTGCCACAAATTAAATCATATTATTAAGAGCTTAACAGACGGTTGCATTGGGAGCAACTCCAAAGTCTTATCTGGACTTCAGAGAACTTTGAGGGGTTTTTTATTTTTAAACTAGTTTTCTAAAAACATGGTGCCCTGGAATGAATACAAAATGATCTGCAATTACATGTAAGACTGCTGGATGTTCCAGTGCATGATTATAGAATGATACTTCTTTTGTTCTATCTTACTGAATTGCTGCTCCTTAACAATTAAAAACCAAAACGCACCCAAACTGATGTTCCTTTTAACTTGTGCTGCTGTTGGGTTGGGGTTTTTTTTCCCCTATCTGCAGGGATATTGTCTTTGTTTATCACAATATACCTTTGATTTGGCTGCACAATATCTTGTCTCTCCTGCCATCTGCATATGTACCTCCCCCACAGTGGATTTACCACATTTCATTTGGATGATGAATGCAAGTACTGTAAACACCACCATTAGAATTAATGTAGCAATTACTTTAACTACATCTATACAGAATTTTTTCCTAGACCTGATAACTGCTTCTAGTCTATGCTGCAGCTGCCCCTGTTGAGTCCCTGTCAGTGTATCATGGCAAAGACAGCCAAAGCCATACTTAAAATCCTTTTCTTTTTTCCCCCCCACGAACTGGAATTATGAAAGAAGTGTGTCTGAAAGAAAATATTCCACCTGGATGGAAGTCTTTGTGCCTGAGTCAGTAAGCCGAAGTCGCAAATTACCAAGTTGAGCAGGAACTTTAGGCCCCCTTCTACTTTTCGGGAACTTGTGCCAGCATAATAAGATTGTAACGTAAGTTGCTAGACTCTCTATCCCATAAACATGTAAAAGAGGAAATAATTAATTCTCTCATTACCCTAGACTATGTTTTATTCAAATCAGCTCTCAACAGTATTGCTACTTTTCAACCTTGGTATTTAAAACAGCGTTACATTAGTGATCATTCTACAAAGGGTGAGATGTTGGCATATCAGTTGTTTTTTTCAGCTGTACATTGACGTGTAAAATGTAACACTGAATTTGATAATGTTAAGTTCCACTCACAGAGGTTTAGAGTGGCAGAAGTGTTTTCATCATTTCCCGTTGATGACTTCCAAAGTTTCGGCACAAACTTTAGAATATTACTAATTCTTAAAATAAACCAAACACAGGACCCAAACAAAGCAAAGCAAGTCCCTCCACAACCACTTCTCCATAACTTGTATCTCAAGCTTTGCTAGTGCATTTGTTGCTTAAAGCTTCGAAGACATCTTCCTCCAGATGCAGGTATTCAGCAGGAGCCCATTAATTAAAATTTGGCAAATCTTTAACCTTCACTGTAAACACGTAAAAATTAGCTTTAGCCTAACTTTTTCTAGTACATCGTAATTCCAGCCATCTCTGCCAGCCGTACATAAAGTATGTATGCGCATTTTAATGTTTCATTTTTAATTTTGGTCTCTTGGCAATTTTTATCTCTGTGGTTCTTTTTACTTTGCAGAGAGAGGAGTGGTCAAGGGCAGAAGAAGAGCACTAACCAGGGCTTTTTTCATCTGTGTTTGGGAGAGGGCTTGGTAGCCTGAGAATTCTTGAACATAACTTTTGACTTGTTTGATTTGTGTTAGTCCATTCTGTTGGCAGTTTTAATCCTTGCTCCCATCATGACGTGACTCTCCTCCTCAGTGTACCAGGGTACTAGGCATTCTAAACCACAATGCTGTTTGTGATTCTCTTCTGCAATAAATTATGATTTACAATGTAGGACGGACTCTGTAGTAAATATTTTAGAAACTGATCTTTTAAAAATGAGCTGTTCAATTGCAGTATCCAAAACAAATAAAATAGTTACCTTTTGGGCTAACTGCTTGAAACAGAAGATGCTTTTAGCAAAAGCCAGGTTCTTTTCAAAAACAAGCAGTTTTGGTATCTTTATCCTTTCAGTGAAAGCAATTCATTATCACTTGTCTTTCCAAGTATGTAGGAACCATGTAATGTATATTAATTTTACCCGATAATGTATTCTGTTTTATTTTAATAATATTTTTAATTGTGAGAGACTATGCAAAGTCTTATTTCTTTGAGCTTGGCTCACTTATCTATTCCACAATAATGTTTTACATGAAAAACTTTTCTCACATAAGGAGTACGCTTTCTTTTAAGCCGCAAAATGTATTCGAACCTTTAAAGGTCAAACAGTGGATGTACACACAGTGTTATATTGTAAAATAATGGTTGCAGATGATGATTAGATCCATTGCTGATCTTTGCTCATTATATAGACAATAGATTTTTTTGGTGCAGGACATACATAGCATTTTCTTCTCATAATTAAACCCGAGTAATTTTTTTACTGATTTTTATAGCTTTCCTAAGCAGTACAGTGTAGTACAATATGTCTCCTTTTTCTTCATGCACCCAAGATATAGAACAGCTGCTGTGCGATCACGTGCTAGTGCTATATTCAGTGAGAAATTCTGCTTCAGTATTAAAGCATTTCAAATGTAAATTGAGAGGTATGTGATCTCATTAAAGACTTGTATGTTCAATATGTGCTTCCTAAAGGAGTGTTAGGAGCAGGATGTTTTAAAAATACTTACCTGATCCCACTCACACAATATTTTATCATTCATTATAAATTTCCAGGAAGCACTGTGGCAGTATTTCAAAGGAGGAACTCCTTCTAAAATCCTGTTGACATTACAGTTGTCCTTCTTCAAACTCACTTCTGTGATGGTGCCCAGGGAAAAAATAGTAATTGGACAGCTGGTGCAACTGCTCTCAAAATCTCATTATTACCTTGCTCTACCCATGTGTCATGGTTTAAGTCTCCAACCCCCCCACGCAGTTTTCTCATTCACTCACTCCCCTCTTTTTCTTCCCCCAGTCCCGGGGGGATGGAAAGGAGAATCGAAAAAGAAATTGCAACTCACACAGGTTGAGATAAGAACAGTTCAGTAACTAAGGTATAACACAAATCACTGCTGCTACCACCAGTAATAATACAAG
>JARCZZ010032737.1:0-16829 GCA_030323915.1 Brotogeris chrysoptera
CCATCATAGAAGGCCACCAGATTGGTCAGGCAGGATTTCCCCTTAGTGAAGCCATGCTGGCTTTCACCAACCACCTTCTTGTTTTTTATGTGCCTCAGCATGCCTTCCGGAAGAATCTGCCGCAAGATTTCGCCAGGCACAGAGGTGAGACTGCCAAGTAATGTTTTCTATATCCTACTTTTCTGCATAGATTACTCAGTGTCATGCTTTAATAAAGGGGCGGGGGGAGGGATAAAATAATAGAAACACACCTTTCAATCTACACATAACTGTTTAAAGACACCATCCACCTGAAACACTCAAAATTTTCTGGATTCTGTGGCTATTACCACATGAAGGAAAAGTATAAAGACAAGAATTCATGCATTGAAATTATAAATAAAAACCATAAATATCTGAATAAATCAAATGTTCCTGTTTGCTACATAGTATCTAAACCAGAAGGCAGAACAAGTTTTTGCACGCAGCCTGATGATATTCCCCTGACTATGCAAACTAAACAGTTACCTCATCAATACTCTTTAATCAGTTGACAGTACAGATGCCACCTATATGATAACTCAAATTAACAGCATT
This sequence comes from Brotogeris chrysoptera, assembly GCA_030323915.1. Taxonomy (NCBI): domain Eukaryota; kingdom Metazoa; phylum Chordata; class Aves; order Psittaciformes; family Psittacidae; genus Brotogeris; species Brotogeris chrysoptera. The sequence goes on from JARCZZ010032737.1 coordinate 577, forward strand.
TATTTTAAAGAAAAAAGACAACAGCAATAACAATAATAATAAAAGCAACAGTAACATTAACCACCTTATAGATTTCAATTATTCAGGAACAAATGTATAAGCTTCCAAGGTATAAAAAAAATCAAGTAAAAATAGCAATAAAAAGTTAGCAAACTAGCGAACTCTCCATTTTTGTTCTAAAGTAATATTTGCATGAATTAGCACAAAACGTATTTTAATTTTAATTCATTGTTTCATAACAAGAAACAAATAATAAAAAAACCCACCCAAAACCAAAACACACAATGATGTTGTACGTCCTTGCTTGTTATTGGTACACTCAAATTATGACGGTGGGTATGAGTCCAAAACACCATTCGGAAACTTGGTGGCTATTAAAGATGTTCTTATAAGGACAGAGAAATATAAAGCTTGAATATCTTTAGTTCATAAAATTCTTCAAAATAAAGTTCTACAAACTTATTGTCTGGAAAAGCTTTTCACTATACAAATGTAATTTATTACCGAAAATCTAGCTTTTCATAATCTGGGGAAGGGAAAGCAGATCATTCCACAAACAATAAAAACATTCTGTGACCAAGGTGAGGTTTTAATTATCTCAAACAGGGAGGGTTCTATCATTCAGCTATGGACTCTTTACTACCATTTATTTAATTTAAACAGCACTCATATACCAGGGTGATGGACAGCAGCCTACAGTAAATAGGTTAAGTCAGATTTAATGTTTCACTTCACAGTTAAAAGTCTAAGAGTCTACAAAATGGAAAGGGGCTTGGTACTATGTTCTCCTCTCAACTAGTTATTCACTGGTTAGCTTACAGTAAAAAGAAGTAACAATCAATTATCTTCAATGAGGAACCAAATCAGAAAAAAAAAAATAAATAAATCTTAATGATATTCTGACAAAAATAGCAGGGAAAAGGCAGTGGAATTTTGAGATGCAAGAATAATATGTAAACCCTTGGCTTTTATCACACAGTATATCAGCATAGAGGGCTATTCACATCTGGTATAAAAGAGAACTACACACTTATTAATTTACTCTTGAGTCTTTCTAGTTTGAATGCCTCTTGCATCATTTTGCCAGGTAAAATGACAGTACTGAACTCTGACCAGGACACAACCATTTACCTAAGAAAATTTTATTGACTGAGAGCATATGAATCTTATAAATTTTACTTTAGAATTCAGACAAGAAAGAATAACAGCTGTCCAGCACCTCAGCACAATGATAGTGATTTCTTGTGTTGAATTAATAGCAATGAAACATGCCTGATTTCAGCAGCTGTTGGAAGCAGCGGGGTCGCTACAGTCAGAGTAAAGAGAGACTTCTACCTCCCCAGATAAATGCATTCAAACCAAAGAGTGCATACCAACAGTCGGCAGTAGCCTGCTCTTATGTTAACAGTGATTAATCACATTGCTGATTGGTTCTCAACTATCTTCACTTCTGTTCTCGCTGTGGGTAAGAACACTGAGCTGCTCATTAAAAGAGCTGCATATGAACTGCAGGAGGGAAGGATGGTGATCCCTGAAGAATTATTACAACCAGCATGAGTCTTTTTCAGCACTTTGTATAAGCTTAACTGAGGTCAGATGTCATTGATTCCCCACGTTTCCTGAGGCCAATACTACTTTGCACCCTACTACTGATAATACTGTCCAAATAGCACAATTCCATTTTATTGGTGGAACGTTTGTAGGGATTACAGCATGGGGAAAAAAAAAAAAAAAAAAAAAAAAAGTTTGCCTCTCTATATAATAAGTAGTCTGCAAGAACTGGAATATGTGAATATAGCAAAATGGGTAGGATACAGACAGATAGTTACACAGTCATACTAACTGGATAATTTGTCACAGGCATAGTATTATTTAACTCCTTTTCTGCTGCCTTCTGAATGCTAGGCATCCGATTTAAATTACTTATCCAGTCCTCCTCTATACACAAAAGAGAATGATCCTCCAGATAATAATTCTATCATCAGAAATTAGGTACGCTGGAAGGAATGAGTCACAACCTTGAGATGCTTGTTTTTCTGCACTGACCATAGACATGCCTAGAATGACTAGTTTGGACCTAGCACCTAACTTTGAGAAAACTAATTTTTCTGAGAGAAACTTTCTCTGAAAAGAAATTATAATTTCAGTCACTAGATTCTTTTAAGCTGTTGAACAACCTACTTCTGTCTCTGATTCTTGGTCTGCAGGCCTTCGTCAGATTGTCAGAAGTATCTCATCCACAGCTGTAAGAAACCTGGCTTCTTAAAACTAAAAAAAAAAACCCAATCTATGTACAAAATGCTGTGGAGGTCACCTCATTAAAGTTTTGCTGTAAGTTACTGAACATTAAGAAAACAGTTTTAAAGGCATCTGTTACTTAGTCACACATCCTTGTGGGTTTTGGTCTCTGTAACTCTTGACAGCTGCTTAAGTCATTACCATATCCTCATCAATATAATCAGTACCCTAAGGCTGCCCTACCTCTCAAATTCACAATCTGCAATACTGCTCACTTCAGTGCTTTGGGGCATATTAGCAACTCAAGCTTTTTCTGCTTTGATGTGCAGGTTCTGTACCACTGACCCCAAAATATGCAGGTCTAATGAATTGGCTTTAATAGTTTTCTTACCCACTTAAATGTTTTTGTTTTAATTGGCTATACTACCATGTGTCCTGAACTACACTGGAAAGTTCACAGCATAGATGCTAATGGTGCCTTTCTAATTACTGCCTAATGAACAAAGGTCTGTTAGAGCAATTTCAGAGGTTAAACTTCACAATTAGGAGCTCCATTTTAATAAAAATTAGCCTAAAAATTTCACATATAATAGACATCATCTACAACACAAAATTACATTTTTGTTATCTGGGGTTTTTAAAATATTTGTATAAATTCTTCTAGTTATACAAAATTGCTATTTTCTTCATTCCTTCTTAATCTACCTGCCAACAGCCACATCTTCAGCTTTATCACATTGTCCCTGAAGTGTACTTAACTTTCATGGATCAGTGCTCTGGGGCTGAATTTGATTTCTCATTTCATTTACTTAGGGAGCACTGATAACTGAGAGGCAGGGTCATGCCATCTACTGGCAAGTTTTACATCCAGGCTTGTATGAAACAAAGCCCTATGATTTGTCTTAGAAAACTCCAAAGCTTATTCAAACTATTTTTTTTCCAATATTTCCAATTACATAGGTATCGGTAAAGATATCCTTTCTAATGGAGACAAAAAGCGTAACAGCTGGTCCTATTTCATCCCCTGTGCCATCTGCTTTGTACAACAGTTGCACTACCTAAAATACTTCTGTATTAATGCTAGCCTGAAGACCTGAGATCATCATAACATAGTGAAAGTCTAAGATTAGAGTAGATGAAAAGGGTGGAAGGTCTCCCTATAATTTTAAAATACCATAGGTTAGGTATTATCAAGGTCCAGTATCAGCAGCCTCTCTGACAACACCAGCTTTCTGCCCCCTTCATTCTCCTCATGTTACATTAAATTTAACATCTGGGAAGTTTAGCAGAATATTCATACACCTCTGTTGCACACATTAATGGCTGTTCTTTAAAATGTTCAGCCACTGAACCCATGACAGTGCAATTCAACAAGAAAAAATGTTGGGGAATTTCACTACCTTTCCCATTTAAACATTTAGGTACAATTTCACAGCAATGCACAGTGTGATATCATGCTTTTATTCCTCAAAATGTAGCTACAACAATATTCAGTTTTCTGCCACAGTTCCATCTGTCCATAAAACTTATTTTTAATCTTTATTTTTAATATTTATTAAAAAAAAATCACCTTACAAACTAAAAAGTTACTTTAGTTGCACCGTTCAACTAACTACACATTAGCAGAAAAATCAGGTAACATACAGCTTTCAGTAAAATTAACGATGTGGTACTGTTAGTTCAGCCATATTAAATGCTTTTAGACTGCCAGAAATCCACATTATATTTAGATCAGTTGAAATCTGCATGCGTCTAGGGGCTCACCTACACGAGCATTTTGGGCTAAATCAGAAGCGAGTTTTAGAAATGGACATGCATATTGTGATCTCTGACTGAGCCTTGGTTTACAGTGTGTGGAGGTATGGAATTGTACAGACTAGCTTTCTGGTGAAGTCAGCCAAATGGTAAAATGTGCTCCTGCATCTAGGGAGTCCAGCACAGGACCACACAAGAGACAGACCTAGCTAAATTCTAGATTTCAATACCTGATCATAAGGTGCTCTCCCTAAGGTGGTCTATTGTGTCACCTACTTGATAATATTAGATGTTGCCTACATACTTGGGGAAAGAGCAAACTTGAACTCCTAAAAAACCTGCAAAACCCTAAAAAACCAAACCAAACCAAACCAAACAAAAAAAAAAAAAAAACAACAAAAGCATAAAACAAAACAAACCAGGGAGCTGAGTAGGTCTTAGGAGTTTTGTTGCCTTTCTCTTTTTTTTTTTTTTTTTTTTTTTTTTTTTGGTTTGCTTTTCTTTTTTTTTTTTTTTTTTTTTTTTTGTCTTGTTACTTGGTTGGTTTGCTTTTAAGAACAAAGCAATTTTTGCACAAAGCAGAAAGGCAAATCACATCATCAGAAAATTACCTATACTAAGTGTAGTCACTGGACTTAATTTTTAATTTATTTTTTTAAATAGTGTTTCAAGGTTATTGTTCAAATCAGGATTAGAATGTTTTCCTCTTTTACAGACTTAGCTAGACATTGCCAGAATGACTGTCATTTCTGTGGAAGTCATAGAAGCTGTTACAGACCTACACAAAACATAAAAAGCAGAAACAATATTTCAGACTTCCACCCTTTAACTACTATCTAGGGGTCAGAAGAGGACAATGTACATTTCTTGGCTCTTCCTTGCTGTTCTCTCTAGTCACTTAAATACCACCACCTTCTCCATATGGACAACACCTGATAAATGATCTCGGCAAAGGCTCAGGTGTAAAAGGTCACAATGAAATCTGAGAAACTTATACATTATTTTCACAGTTCTTAATTTCTAATAAAAGAAAAAGACATCTTCGTTTGTTTCTAAAACCAGACACAAGCTAAAACAGTATTTTTTACATTTTTCCTCCCAAAACCATAAAATGATGACTACTTCACTACTGCACTATACTACCACCAATTGCTGTAGAAAAATATATCTTCTTTCTATAACAATTATTTTTTATTCTCATTTATGTAGCCTATGTAATTTCATTAAAATACATGTCTGAGGAGGTGAATGCAATCTATAAACAACAATTATGATTCTGTTTTGCTTGTTATTTTCATTCCTGTCTTGCTGAATATGGATTTCTTCTTTGAACTTCACTATTTTTGCACAAAGAACACTAATTGATTAGTAAGTACTCTTTAAATGGTATAGTGAATTCTGAATGGACAGTTATTTGACTATCATCTGTAAAACTAATACAAAAATAAACACCTACCAAACTGATGCAGGTTTTAGAACACAACTTGTGCATCATGGTAAGAAAATGTTTCAGTCATAACACATACATGAAATTGAGTCTCACTAACTGGCTAAATTCCACAGTTAAGAAGACCACAGGTGATCACTTTTTCCTTAGAATTGAGTCACAGTTCCAGAGGGTAAACTGATTTTTTTAATGGAATACAGCGAGGGAATGTCACTTCAACACAACAAATGACAAGACACTGTCAGATAAACCACTGCAGAGCTGACACAGAAGTGGAGGGTAAATGTAATCCCCATCAGTCTTCAGAAAATATTCCACTTAATTGATGTTTTTGTCACTACTTAATGAAGCTTCTGTTCCTGCCTGCAGATCCCTGCAGGTGAAAGTGAGAAGGAAAATATGGCTTTATAGCCAATTTCCTCCATATGCACACTCCTAAATATATTCATTAATGAAATACAAAACAAAACCAAAGCAAAGTAGAAAAAGAAACAAAACAACCCACAACACAAAACCACACTGAAATGCAGAAAATTCAGTAAAATTACAATTTTATGAGATTTGACCCAAAATAATTATGCCTTAACAGGAAAACAAACAAACAAAGAAAAAACAAACCAACAACAACACTTTAAAGAATGGCTTTAGAACATTTTAGAACACAGGAAGTGTTCACTCTCTCAATTGGTACGTATTTACAATTTTCATGCTTAAAGGACTTGCATTCCAGTATCTAAACTGAACTTTAATGAAAGCTGTGGGTAAAGAACATAAACTTCACTAAGCATCAACCAGCAATCGAACAAATAAGAACATTTAAAAGTAGAATTCTCACCCTGAAGGGTTCCAGTGAAGGAAATAATAACATGAAACATGAAAAATAAAACTGTTCTTCAAGAAGAATAGATCTAATTAAATGGAAAACCTAGCAACTTCATGGATTAATTGGGAACCAACTGAGACAATTAGACCTCTGGGAGTAAGATTACACACATCATAAACTGGGGTTTTTTTGCAACTACAGGTTAAGTGCTTAAAGCTTTAATTGGGGGCAGCACTAACAGGAAAGTGGAACTTGCACAGAAGAATTAATATTTGGTGAAGCAATATCCTGAAGTACTTTGGCATCGTTAAAAAACACATTATTATTTTTCCCCAAGTGCACGGGATTCTTGGAGCCAAGTTGACAACCATGGTTACAATTTGTACCAATCAAAAAATGCTCACACTATTAGACTTTGACCTATAAACCACATGTAGCTATTCTGTGCATTAGTAGTTCAAATACAGTTTCACCCTCTGTTATTACAGTTTAAATGAGCTGTTATTTTAACACATTCATTTACCACACTAGTTTCTGCAGTATAACTATGTCTTTCAAGAGAAATCTACCCTGAGAATACTACACTAAAGTAAAGAGAAAAAAAAAAAAAAAAAAAAAGAAAAAAGGAAAAAGAAAAGAAAGAAGAATCTAAAGACCTGATAAACTGCTGCAAAGAACAACTGCTCCTCAGAATTGCTCCAAGGACTAATTTTATTTAAACCATTTGAAACAGAAACAATTTAATGCAGTATTACAAGTGTCATAGAAACTTCAGCATCCAGCTGAGGAATTGTTTGCCCATTAGACAACTTGGAAAGCAGAGTAGGAAAGCTTTACTAATACCACATGAAAGGTGGTCAGAGTTCCCACTTTAATCCCCCTTTAGGAGGAGGAAACTCCTGAAGATGCAAGAAATTACATGTTTTTTAAAAACAGAATATGTTCTTTCCTAAATTATAACATTCAAAATAAATAGAATTTCTTTGCAATTACAAATTTTATTTGCATGAAAAATAACTGATTTCAATACTAACTCATCATCTTTATTTTTGAGATTATATACAATAGATGGGAAAATTGAATTCTGTAAATGTTTTAAAATACCATGCAGTATACATGTATACATGGGATGGGATTTACTGTGATATAATTTTGATGTAAAACAAGTTACGTGTCTATAGCAATCCAGACAGTAATCACTGTAATTAATCAGCCCTAAAAATCTAACCTAGAAAAGTTTGAAGACTGTTTCTGAGATGTGTATTTCAGTGGGTTTTAAACATGTTACAAGGTGCTTCTCTGAGTACACATGGTATGGTCTGTGGCCATTTATTCAATTTAATAAAATATTTTCAGGAGGTCTACAGCCATTCTAGGATTAGAATTAAAAAAAAAAATAAAAAAATTCTAAGATTCCTTTTATGTAATTGATTCACATTCCTTTTATTTTGTCCCAGTCTTTGTTAGGCTGTCAATCTCCAGCTGTCAGGCTCTACCTGCATAATTATTCTGTAGTTATCCATTTATGAAAACTAAGAACTATCCTACAAGCCTGATATGGTTACCACAACTAACTGGTATCTTGGGGAACTTCAGCCACTGCTCTTTGTTTGAGATGCTGCTTGGATGTGCCTTGATTCTTGTCTGTTTCACCATCTCCTCTTTCCTGATGATATAGCTCAGGATCCTCCCTTTTCTTTATTTTAAACTCCATCTAGTAACATGAATCTAGGATGAAGATCAACCAGGGGTGGAAGAAATAGTTCAGACCAATAGCAACCCATTATCACGTCATGCAGACTGGCAAATTTCTGGTTCCTGCAGTTCTCTGCTGATTCTTCTGCCCTGTATGTTCACACTTTGCCCTTTGGATTGGCACACTTTCATAGAATCACAGAATCATAGAATAGTTAGGGTTGGAAAGGACCTTAAGATCATCTAGTTCCAACTCCCCTGCCATGGCCAGGGACACCTCCCACAGGCAGGGACACCTCCCACTAAGCCATGTCACTCAAGGCACTGTTCAACCCAGTCTTGAATACTGTTTTTGAAATCAATGAATGTTTCTTTCCAGGAAAGAGAAGCAAAAGGAAAGGTATGAAAAAAAAAAATAAAAAATACATCAGAGAGAAAAACACCTGCAATTCCAAACCAAGACATTCAAATATATCCAACATTTTGTGATGAGTTCCTTATATCTTCTCTTTTGAATCCATATCACTGACTACAGATTCACTGGTAGATTCTTCAGATGAAATAGTTTTATTTGATACAAACATATAATTTTCGATGGCTTAGCTCAATTCTTTTCCTTTTTCTGTTTTAGAACATTCCAAGTATCAAGCTTTCATCAAAAAGCAAGAATTACTCCTAGGACATTTTATTAAAGTCCCTGCCTGTATGACAGCCCTACGTCTAAGTCTCTTATGACCCACACAAATTGGGCAATTCTGCCAATTTTCCATCACCAGTATTTTCACAGCTCATTCACCTTCTTACTAAAACTATGGGCAAAACACAAACAAGACCCTCTGGACAGCACATAATTCTTGTATGCTACTTAGACTAGAGAATGAAACAGCTCCAGCCTCATAATTTTTCTATCAAGACAGAGTAAGCACATGTTTTATTAATGAACAATAACATTAATCAACAATAAATACCTTTGCCTTACCAGGGTAAGGCAGTATCTGTCAGAGAGATGAAAAATGTATGGAAGCATGTGAGGGATGGTGTAGGTTTCCAATCATATATGATTTATTCGCTTTTATGAATTAGAGCATTTGGGGTGTATATTTTCATTTTTAACTTTCAGAACTCTTGACTTTGCAACTTTTCTTGTTCATTATTTTTTCTAGCTCCAAAAAAGTCTACAGCTTCATTTCATTAGAACAGTTTCATTTTATTAGAACTATGCCATGGAGCAATATATTAATTGACATAACTACTGATGTCAGTTTTCGTCAATGGAATCGTGTGATAAAGTTTGTATAATACCATGACTTAGTAAGATAACAATAAACACATCATTAATAAGTGGCAACTAACTTGTAACTTGGTATGAGAAATAAATATGCAATAACAAAGTATATCTATTAGCAATTTTATCAAAAGCATATAATCTTGATCTCTCAAAACACAGACAAAAATCTCCAAAACATCATTAAGCTATTTATAAGTGAGTGCATTGCATTTGAAGCCAAGATTGTCAGTTGATTCTATTTCTATATGCCTTCTGGATTCAGGCAATAATGAACCAATAGCTATCAGCACGACTTTTGCTGAAATACTGTTACATTAATGAATTTGGATCAGCTGCTCAAATACTTTGACTGAAAAAGATGTCTGCTCAGAAAGTATACTGGGGAAGGCAAACATAAATGTAAAGTTTTAGCCTTTTCAATTTAGTTGATTGCAAATGTGATGCCCAGGGTTTTGGGTTTTTTTTACATTCAGCTTAATTTGACACAGAACTGAATAAGTTGCACTGTATACAAAACTGCCTTATCTTTCATACAAAAATGTGGGGACAAGTTCTTCTCTTTATTATACAATTCATAACCCAAATGATACCCTATGTTACATCAGTGTAAACCACTGGTGAATTTGTCATTATTATATTGAAGTCAGCATTATTCAAACCTAAAAGTTATTCCCTCAGTTGTGTTATACCTCTATATTATCCTGCCAGAGACTGACACAAACTCCAGTGGGGTCACATATCCCTAGAATTAACATTCTGTTAAGAAAAGGCAGTGGGGATTTACATATGACATTGCTTAAATTATTACTTTCTGTTGTATTCAGTACAGTACTTCCCTGGAGCACCTTTAGTCATTCAGTTCACAATGAAAAAGATTTCTGTATATTAGTCTATTAAAAGAACCAGGATATGAGCCATTACTCATGTATGTTGACTTTAAGGAAAACTTCCTCAAATAATGGTAATGATTAGATTATACCTGAATAAGTCGCCCTCTGCATCTATGAGAAGTTAAAGATGGTACAGCTGAAGTTCAGCACTGCGTAGACCAAAAAATGTATTTGAAAAGGGAGGGGAAAAGCATGTCTATCATTTTTCACCTACAGATTACTAAACTATGCCTTTGGAGAAAAAGAAAATATGAAATAAAGTTTGAAGTGCATTCAAGGCAATTTAACTGGACAACCTGAAACTGAAAATCTAGACACAGTATTTTTAAGATATTTTAGCAACACTTGTCCTAAATACGAAGCAACTGCATTATCTAGTTTAAGTTAGACACCAGCACTTGGGATTTGTTCAGCTCCAGGGTTGTATCATAAATTCCTTGAGGGAATTCACAATTCACCAGATGACGTATTGTTATTATCACAAAAAGTGAACCATATTCAACAAAACAGTACTCAGTAGGCAGAAATTCTGCAGTGTATAATTATAGTTGCTGTTTACCACCCCTGGATTAAATGTCTTCACTTTTCAAATTCAACAACAACACCTAAGCATCAAACCCACATTTCTCCACCCCTCAAAACACCTAAAGAGATTTATATTAATATTTAAACAATTTGTTACCTTGATTCTTTGAGTAAATCCCACTTATAGTATTCTTATGCTGGAACACCTGGATTTTCCTTCCTTTCTAGTCTAATTCTGGATTTTGAAGTTTGGCATTTCTTTTGTTTTGGTTTTTGAATATATGACATTGGTACCAAATGCAATTATCATCTGTATCAACACGGTAATAAAGGTCATGTTTCTCTGTTGATTACTATAAACACCTTGGAAAAAAAAAAAAGCAAAAAGCCCTTACTCATCTCTTTTTTTTAGCAGTATAGGAGACTGTGGTGCTCCAGTTTATGAGTTTCGGCATTTTATGGCATCTTTAGCTAGCTAAACCCCTCTATATTTCTTACCTAAATGCCTAAGGTTGTGTTCCATTTTTAATTACACTTGTGTAACCAGAAAAATTTTCTCAGTCTACAGGCTTTGGAAGTCCTTGCAGATAGGTAGAATAGATATGAACTTATGTCTTATGTCGGAGTAAAGGGCAAGAGGCCTACTCATAGCTCAGGAAGTTTAGATGTGGTTTCATGTATAAGACCACGCGATATTCTTTATTGATGTAATAGGATTAAAGGGTCTTGCAGTACATTGAGCATCCAGTAATGAATACTACCTTATCACTATATTATACCTCCTGTCATTTAGAGAGCATTGAGAAGCTTGCCTATACAACACAAGCAAACACATGACATATATCCTTGAGCTAGCATTTGAAATACCTTTAGAATAATTCACAACATAACATAGACACATTTATGCAATGCTGAGGAAAGAGGTCCTTGGCATTGCACCAGTAAAATATGACCTTGTGTGTTTTCATGGTGATGTGCCATCTGATGCAGATTTATTTGCTTGAATTAACATTAGTTCACAGATCTATATATCAGAACCTATGTCTTTATGTTACTTTTATCCTAGTTCAGTGTGGATGTGTTCAGTATAACCTTTGTTATACCTCTCCTAATATCCAAAAGCAAGTGTGCATTTCTATGCTAGAGGAGAAAGTTGTGTGATAACTATTGTCCTGAGAATACTGGAAAACTACAAGACAAAAATTCTCATTTGGACTCTTAAACTACCCTCCCTTTCTCCTTTTCATCCTTTTTCTTTTCCATATGCCCATGTGAGAGGATAATTTACTCCTTATCCATGCCTTCTCATCTGAAATTTTTAGTAACCTCTTTGGCTAGCTGGCTTTTCGCTGTTTATTTTTGTTTTTATAAAGATGAGATGTTTCTTAAAACCTTTTGAAGGTACAAGTTTGCATCCATAAAACTTTTAGCAGTGGTATAAAGATTATTAATAGAAATATGAAAGGTGCTATCTTTGATTACCAAATATAGATGCAAATCAGGTAGTCAGATGCAGTTATTCTACTGACCTAGTTTTGCAGGCAAGGAGTTGTGCACTTCTCTAAAAGCATGCAACTGAAAACTGCCTAAGCACACCAATTGAAACCACACACGCACTCTAGAAGAAGCTTGTTTGCTGGGGAATAAGAAGAGTACATGAAGTTGTAATCTGCTTGAATTCACCTTGCTGTTTAACACATACTTGAAATGACAGTAATTCTAGAGTTGCTTCCTGCATCTAACTGCAGACTTGAACTCTGCAGCCCTTTTAATTGGTCTTGTTTGTCACACTTTATTTGTTCTGATTTTATTTAAAAAAAATATTACATACAAATGAAAACACTAGAAGCTATTTTGCTCCATTAGCCTTGTGCATTATACCCTATATGCAGGCCCAACATCAACAACTGCTGCAGCAGTACTGTCTCAGGATAAAGACAAAACATGGACTGCATCCAACTTTTAATCAGCTGTACAGATGGGTTTATTTCACAAATGCACTAGGCTGCACAGATGGAAGTTCCCGAATGCCTGACAAGGTGTTAAAATTGTTACTGAGATTACAAAGGAATAAAAAAGCAGCACTGGAAATTAGAATTAGGACTCTGTCTCTTAAGGGCTTATTAGTTCAGAACACAAGTTTTTTCTCTGGTGTGTGGAAAATGGTTTGCAGAGGGGAACACAGATTAGCTCTGATAACTGTTTTCTATCCCTTAAGAATACACACAGTCTTACAAATATCTAACTAACCCAACTGTTACACCTGATACAATACTCACTGAAATCAGCCAAAAGCATGACATAACACTTTTGACCATCCAAAGGCAGAACAAATGGAACAGCAGTTTGTGCACAGTGGCAACCTGAGCAGCAGTTAAAAAAAAAAAATCCTGCAGGTATCACTAGAGAAAAATAGCTTTATAAACGCTTAATGGCATTATGCTTTTGAGCAGTTTTATTATGAACTCACATTTTATGCCTAGAAAAGTTAACTGAATTATCATCTTGACTGAACAGGTTACAGTATTCATCACTTCCTGGAGTACTGCGCCAATTTGCTATCATGATGCTAAATGTTCTAAACTGTGTTTTGGAAATTACACAATAATAAAAGAGGTCATGAATAACTGTGATCATTACAGGCTCCTGTGCTCTTGTTTGCAAGAGTGGAAAGCTGTATAGGCAATGTGATCTTTATGCTAAGAGCACTAACCTTTTTTTCGTCTTCATTTTTATAAGTTTGGGGTCACTGAGGGAAGAAATAAGGTATCATAAGTGCCTCTACAATCATTTCATATATACTGAGTTGGGGACAGTTGTGTGTGGGTGAATCAGGAATGGGCTGGCCTAATGCACTGGAAACTGCGCCACAATTTTAGGCAGAGCTGTGTGCTGAATATTTTATTCATAATATACTCCTCTGAAGAGCTATGATCTTTCCCTGCTATGAATAAGAGATGTTAATTGTCCAAAATTCTAGCTTGTCTTCCATGCTAAAAACTCAATTCTGCGATGAGCATAACACATACTCATTTCATACATATCACCATATAGACAGTAGATACCTCTAAATGGATCAGATTCAGATAAGGCAAAAAATATTTTACTGGATCCCAAAAGATACAATGAACATGAAAGACAGTAGTATTCATTTTACAGTGTAACTTAGAACAGAAGGGAAAATGTGTTTAAGAAGCAGACATTAAATTTAAAAGAATCATGGTGTGACTGGCATGGTAGAATAGTCAAAGCGACAAAAAGGCAAAAATATTTCATAAATAATTTTGGCTTTTCAATAGAAAAAAAAAATAAAACAGGTTGTAGACATCAACTTGATTCTGATTCTAAGTAAAGGTATACATATCTGCAGGGACACAGACGCAAAAAAATAAGGCAGACATGAATAGGAAGAAAATAAGATAACATGTTTGCTCAACTCAGACATCCCAAACTTACATTTACCTGACAGTACAGTTACTCTATAGACTGCCCATTGACACAGCATATCACCAATATCTTAGTAAATTTATTTGGTGAAATATTGACGTACATAAATGGTTACATGTCTGTGAACATGTCATGGTCTACGTTCCTTAAGAGGCAATAGTGATACACAGGTGTCATTCCACTGTTTAAATAAATTGAAGGTAACATTTTAGTCAATATATGCAATGATTTCATTCTACTCTACAGAGTAATACAATGAAATGCGACTAGAATTTTTCATTTCTGAGGTTAATTTCAGCATTAGTTATTTGTGAATAATTTATAGTGTGTAGAGAAAATGAAATTCTAAAATACATTTATAAAAATACATTATTTCCTTATTGAGGAATACAAATGGTAAGTCTTATCACCAACAAATTCAAAACACAACATTTAAAGAGAATATATTTTATCTGCATAGGGAGTCAGACATTAAATTATGCACCATGCAGATCAGTAAATACTAGGGTGGAAGACTCTCAGTGGAAATACTGGCAATCCAGGAGGTAAGTTATATTTCATTGGTATCTACCTCTTTGTCTCACGGAAAGTTGAAAGGTGACGACATGCTCAGTAATGAACAATGACAGCGGAGTATAATGCTAACGTACCATCCCTCAGGTAAGAAAGAAAATCAAGATCCAGATCACTGGGGGTTGCTTAAAATCTCATGAAAAATTTCCCCATATAAAAAGTACTATCAGAGTTAGACTTGGTGACCTTTGCAAACTTCCTTTTGAGTAATTAAATTTTGCTCAACTCAGACATCCCCAAACTTAAATTTATCTGACAAAACAATCAATTACTGTATAGACTGCCCATTGACATAGCAGTTGGGAATTAGTTATAATATTAATAATTTCTATGAAATTCCTACCCTTAATGAAGCATAGCTGCTTCCTACAGAAACATTCGAAAATGCAATTTAATATCTTCCTAAACAGCCTCTGTTCTCCAATTTCAAAAAAAGATACTTCAAAGCTAAATTTTAGACAAAAAGTGCCTTTCTTTTCCAGAAAAAAACAATTACATATGAATTACCTTTTAATTTCTTTTTAACACTAGTCGATTAAAAAAATCCCATGTGCATTTCAGAGCATAAAAGTCAACTGGGTTTTCAGGTTTAACATACACATCTTTCCAAGAGACAAGAATCCTCTGTAAGTTTATGCAGTCCACTCATGACAGAGTTCTTGACAAAAAAAAAAAAAAAAGGCATACCTTCTGCCCATTTTCAAGGAGGGAGAAGATCAAAAGGGGAACTACAGGCCTGTCAGAATAGTCTCACTACTTGGCAAATTATCCTGGAAGCCATATCCATGCATACACAATAGGAGGAGGAGATTGAAATAGCCTACATGTATTTACCAATAACAAAATGTTCTTGACCAACCTGATTGTCTTCTGT
Source organism: Brotogeris chrysoptera (assembly GCA_030323915.1). NCBI lineage: Eukaryota > Metazoa > Chordata > Aves > Psittaciformes > Psittacidae > Brotogeris > Brotogeris chrysoptera. The sequence goes on from JARCZZ010032737.1 coordinate 16,132, forward strand.
GATGAGATGGCTATCTTGGTGAAGAAGGCGTACAGTGACGATAACAAGGCTTTTGACACTGTTACCCACAGTATCCTTACAGATAAACTAGTCAGAAAAAGTTTGGATTGGTGAACTATCAAGTACCCGGAAAAAAGTCTTGGACTGCCAGGTTCAAAGGGTGTGATCAGATATGCACAGTCCAATAGGCAACTAGTAAATAGGGCTGGATAATGGGGTCAATGTTGCCTTTGCATCTGATACCTTGACTGAGGCAGAGTGCATCCTCTGCAAATACACAGATGAGACCAAGCTGGGGGCAAATGTTCTGCATGCTAGGAGGGGCCTATATTCAGAAGGAGCTTGACAGGACCGATTAATGAGCACAGGTACCTTGAAAAGTGCAGCAATGTCAAACATGGAGTCTTGCCCCTGGAAGGAAAAACCCCATGCAGTAATGCAGGCAGGGGCCAACTAAATAGAAAGTGGCATGGCAGAAAATAAACACTGAGGGGAGCTCAGGGAAAATATGCTAAATGAATCTTGGCACTGTGGTCATACAACATGGAAGGTCAACTGCACAATGGGCTGTATTATTGTCGTGGTTTAAGCCTCACCCAGGCTAATAACTCACGAAGTTTTACTCACTCACTCCCCTCTCTTTCTTCCCCCAGTCCCGGGGGGATGGGGACGAGAATAAAAAGAATGCAACTCACACA